>JASKGM010000885.1:0-12404 GCA_034509205.1 Ceratonia siliqua
ATCTTGATATGATGAGATGGGAATGATGATATAGAGTGAGATATAATTGTAGCACTGAATGAAAAGATTAAGATATTTCTCAGACTCACCAACGCTTGTAGCTGAATTGCTTTCTCTCTGTTGCAGATGAAGTTTTCCAAGGTCTTGGGCTGGTGCTTGTTTGCCCATATATACTTCTTCTACAATTCCTTTCTCTACTATGTCCTTCAAGTTCACCTGATTAGGTTCTCCTCCAGCATTACATGGTGACTCTAATGCAACTGTCTTTTCAGAAACGTATACACTCTCTCTAAAGGGCTTCTCCTTCTCACTATCCAAACCATAGTCAGTAACCTCCTTCTTCTGCAAATCCATCTGCTTCAAAGTTGTTTTCTTTGTAATTTCTTCCAACTCTGTTACTCTCTCTCTCATTGGCTTCTCTTCAACCACCAACCCAACATCATCATTGACCTCCTTTCTCTTCAAATTCTTCCCATTGAAATAAGTCTTACAGCTCTTTGGAGGCGAAGAAGAACTCTTCCCCAGGTTCAATCCAGTTGCAGCTCTGATCTTTTGGAAAATATTTTCCTTTCTCTTCAACCAGACTCCCCAGTTCATGGACAATATAGAAGAATGGGAATTATGAAGTCTCCTAAGCACAGGGCAGCAAGGACCATGTGATAGCCCACAAAGAACAAGAGAATTATAGGTGAGGATAGGTTTTGAAGGAAGAACAGTGTGAGTTTTGGAGGATAGGTTTGGATCCGAAACAGTTTGAGGTATTGGATGGGTTAGGCATGGCCTTACTTTGCATTATTTAATTTCTGACAGTGGTATCTATGAGGAGATATGTATAGGCAGAGAACTGAGAAAGGCGATGAGATTGATGGAAGAAAATTTGTGCAGCGTTAGAAACTATAAGGTCTCAACGAAACTTTTTACATTTGCAAAACGGTAAAGGCAAATTATTAGACTATTGGATCAGTCTTCCATTGGCTGCTCATGCCATTTTGTTATTGAATCTTTTGTTTTATTTATGTATTTATTTTAGTAAATTAACGACTTGGTCCTTTAAAATATGTATTTTTTCTCAATTTAGTCTCTTAATTTTAAAATATTTTAATTTAATATTTCAATTTTACTTTTGTTTTCAAAGTAGTCCCCTCATTAGATACCGTTATCACACTTTATAACATGCATGTATTAACCAGTTGTCTCTCTCCCATTTGTCTACCTCATGTTTTAAACGATGTTGTTTTAAACACATTAACAACTTAATGATCATGTAAACAATTAGTTAGTACATATAAGGATTTAATGAGAGACCACCTTGAAAACAAAAATAAGATTAAGGAACTAAATAGAAAAGTTTTAAAATTAAAATATCAATTTATGAAAAAATATATTTTTGAAGTATCAAATCATTAATTTACTTTATTTTCTTCTTGTCTCCATGCTTGTGACTTCCATATGGCAACTACCAAGTGAGAATTTGATTTGTTTTTTTCTTTGTTTGTTTTTGGTTTTATGCATCTCGTTAACTAATTATTGGTTGCTCAATCCCAACAAAAACATGTAGTCGTTAATTGCTATGTGGCCTCATCAAACGAATAAAGACGCCTTTTTGCACATCATGCACCTGGAGAATTCAAGGAGATTGCACACCTGGTTTGATTAGGCGCAAGGTTTTAAAGTGTAATATTAAAGAAATTTTTAGATAGATTCAATTTATAAAAAATATATAAATCAAGTAAATTAGGAAGAGATACATGTTTATATATTAAAGGTAAAAATTTAATGTATCTCACTTCTAATATGTTTGATTAGGCACAAGGTTTTAAAATGTAGTCCACAATCGTAATTGTGGCGTAATATTAGAAATTTTTATAAATAAATTCGGTTTATAAAAAATGTGTGTTTGAGAAGAAAATGATGTTTCAGTTGTTAGTGAATAGGTGAGTCTGTGATGTGTGTAAGAATGGTGAAGAGAATTAGGAGTTCGGTGAAAGAAGTGGGGGAGCTGTTTTTTTGTTTGTGTGATATATATGGACAATGCAGGTCAGAGAGAGAGAGATATATATATATATATATTTGATACTAAAAAAATTAAAGTAGAATCAAAACTAAATTAACCACGAAAATAAAACTGATCACCCAAAAGTAAAATTAAAGACAAATTAAAATTCCACTTAGACATTAATTCAATTTAAATAAAACCCAAATTGAATCTTAGTGACTCAGTTAGTGTTTAAAACTCAAATTAAAATTCTAACTCACATAAAGACTCAAAAATTTAAAGCAACTATTTATCTTTTGTATCTTCCTGTTTTTGTATTTTTCAATTCCCAAAAAATTTCAATTAAAGTTTGACTCAACCACAAGACCCAAATAGGAAAAATAAAATTAAGTCTCAAATTAAAATTTAATGACAATTAAAATTTAAAAAAAATTAAAATTCAATTTAAAACACTGACTCAATAAAACTCTAAATTTAAAACGAATCTTCTTTTGTAATTTTTAGGATTTTTAAAAATGAGTTAAAATGCTTGAACAAAATACGATATTCACAAGTATTTATTGTACAAGAAGATCGAAAAGGTATTTAAGATTTATCTGTTATTTGTAAACTCTAATTACAACACCAAAATCCAACAAGCTCAGACAGAGCATCATCGTTTTCTGTTTGGGAGTATGGGGAGGAGGAGGCATAATCTGCGCCGGCTGAGCACTTGAAGGCTCTCTCGCAAACAGTCCCGCAGTAACAGTTCCCGAAGACGAAAGAGTAAGCAGGTCAGGTGAGTTTCCCTATCCTACTGACAACTTTGGCTGTCTGTTGCTTTTCATCATAGTCAGCAATATGACCGATAGCAGTGTGCCTCTCCATTTATGCTAAAAAGGAACGAAATGTTAAAGTCCAACCTAAAAACAACACAAACAAATGACTCTCAACTTGATCTGGTCCATACTAGAAATGTCAGCCCTTCTAATGGAATCCCTGAAGCACACACCTCTGAGAAGTCTCCATCATTGGGAGAAGGAAACCTAACCTTGATCAGCTTTTTCCACATGAAAGGAAATCGAGCCCTACCCTCCTCGTCTAACCAGAAGGCCTGATGACCCTCTACCCTATTGTTAGAAAAATCCCTAAGGTTTCAAAAGATATTATATTTTAAATTGATTTTGGTTAAAGTCAACCCTATTTTTGATAAAAGGTGACACATAAAGTTCTTGAAGCCACCATTGTGTTTAACTAATTTGGGTAGTACTAGGAAGAAAATACTTGGCTAACATGTGACTTACCTCTTCGGTGAATGCATTGAATTTGGTATTCCTATGACTAACCATTTCAAGTTTGGTTTTCCATAAGAAAAAAGGTGCAGGCCTTGAACCTTGAAAAAGTGAAAAGTTAAATCAAAGTCAAAGGAAGAGATCTCGAGGCACAAAAAATCTGCAACTTAGAGAGCAAGCTAACTCTAAAAGAGCAAGTAGAATGGGCTGCAAAGTTCAAAGACTCAAAACCAAGAGAACTGGCGCAGATGCATTAAATGATGGAATATAAATGCTGCAAGTAATCAATGTCCAAACACTTGGATTGCACTATAAATACCATCTCCCTTGAAGCATTGAACACATGAAGACGAGAGAATTATTGAGTTAAGATCCATTATAGTCTTATGTTTTCTTTAGTATATATTTATGAGATGATCATTGGTTTATCCACTCTTAGGAGTTGTTCTTTAATGAGCTCTTTATGAGCATTTAACTTTTCTGAGAGTTGCTAGATACTCAATGAGAAAAATATAGTTGTTGAGGGACTGTGAAAGCTAAGGTATATCTTGGGTTAATGTTTGTAAAGGCTGTGATGCCTTCCCTATTTTGTTAAGTTTGCTAAGAACTTGGGTAGAAATCTTAGTGTAGGTTTGTAAAAGCTAGTTTGGTTGCCCATGATTGGGTTTTTAATTGTTGTGATAACTCCCTTTGTAATGTGATCACTCTATATAAAATTTTCTCACGTTTTGTACTTGAAAGAGAACATAGGACTAACTTATTTGAGTCTGAACCTTTATACATCTTGGTATCATCAATTTTGCAACTATACTTGCTTTAATTTCTGCATTAACAATATTACTCTTTGTTTGCTCATTCTCTGATAATTACCTTTTTTAATATATAAGTTTGAAGAACCATATTTGATCTTTTTGTTTGAAAAGGTTGATAATATTTCGCTAACTTGAAAGTGTCTTTTTGAGAAAAGAATTTCAACATGAACTGGTGACTTGTTTTTAAGATCTAAAATATTGAAAAAGCCTTCAAGTCTTTATTGTGTAAAAAATCTGCTTCGCTCAATTCAACACCTCCTTCTTGTGAGCTAAACCTTTCCCTTTAACAATTTGTATCAGAGCAGCTTGGTCTCTAGTATAGGTTTGATAGCCTTGAGCAAAGATTCTTAACCCTAAGATGAATGCCAATAACCTAATTGAAGGACATTCAACAAGTAGACTTCTATTGTTTGATGGAAACAATTACACCTACCAAAAAGAAAGAATAAAAACTTTTATGTAGTCCATTGACTATAGAGTTTGGCAAGTTATTGTTAATGGACGACATAGACCAGCCATTATGGAAAATGGAGTTGAAATAAGCTAAAATGGAAGCATATTGGACTGAGCAAGATATAAGTCTAGTTGAGCTCAATGCACGAGCAATCAACAGGATGCATTGTGCTATAAATGCAAAAGAATCCAAAAAAATATCACAATACAATTCAGCCAAAGAAATGTAGGAAAATGTGCAAGTCACATACAAAGGAGCAAATGAAGTCAAAAAAGCAAAGTTAGACATGCTGGGGCATGACTATGAGTTGTTCAAAATGAAGGAGGATGAAACCATTGAAGACATGTTCAAAAGGCTTTCTTGTATCGTAAATGATCTTGATGCTTTGGGTAAAACTTAGTCCAATCAAGGTCTTGTAAGAAAATTTCTTCGGGTTCTTACAAAGCTTTGGCAAGCTAAAATTGCTGCAATACAAGAATGAAGGAATCCCCACATGATGACCTATGATGAAATCAGAGCAACTTATTACTTATTAAAACCCTTCATTAAAGACAAAATTGGAAGCATGAAAAAATTCAAAAGCATTGCTCTCAAATCCTTGACTAAATTTCAAGAGAACGATGAAGTAGCTGATGACCTCATTGAGGATGCTAAGACGGCCTTTTTTTACAAGAAAAATTTACAAATATTACAAAAAGAGGAACTTGTCAAGGCAATCTTATCGTGATGACAACTCACAAAATGAAGCAAGCAAATATCAACTACTTGGTTTGAATGTAAGAAGCCTAGCCATATATGAACTGATTATCCCTTGCTTAAAAGGAAATAGTCAAAAGGAAAGAAAAGGAAAACATCTATAGTGGCCAACTCCACTTGGAATGAGGAAGATTTGACAACAACTTGAAAAATTGAGCAAGATGATCAACTTGCAAATCTGAGTCTGATGGCGCCAAATGATTTCTTTGGTCCTATTGGAACACAAAGTATCGGTAGCAAAAAATATAGCTTTGTCATTGTAGATGAATTTTCTAGATTCACATGGGTTTTCTTCCTTGCTCAAAAGGAAGAAGATTTTTATTTTTTTGAAAAATTATGTAAAAAGTTTCAAAATGAAATGGCATATTTTATCTCTAATATTAGAAGTGATCATGGAAAGGAATTTGAAAATAATTCTTTTAAATATTTTTGTGAAAATCATGGTATTTATCATAATTTTTCTGCTTCAAGAACTCCTCAACATAATAGAGTTGAGGAAAGGAAAAATTGTACTCTTCTTGATATGGCAAGAACAGTGATATGTGATATTAATTTACCTCAAGATCTTTAGGAAAAAGTAGTTAATACTTCTTGTTATATTTTGAATAGATGGTTGATAAGACCTTTCTTGAAGTAAACTCCATATAAGTTATGGAAATGAGGAAAACCAAATATTAATTATTTTCATAAATTTGGGTGCAAGTTTTTTATTTTGAACAATAACAAAGAAAATCTTGAAAAATTTTATCCAAAATTAATGAAGGAATTTTTCTTGGCTACTCTCTAACAAGCAAAGCTTTTAGAGTGTGTAACAAAAGAACACTAACCATTGAAGAAAGTGTGCATGTAGCTTTCGATGAAGCTAAAATGGTTTATATAAGCAAGCAAAGATCAAATACCTCGGAGGGTGATGACACTCTAATCAAAGCAGTGGAAGAAACTCCAAATGAGCAAGCCAATAGGGAAGAACCAATTTCACAAAAAGAGATTGGTGAATTTAGCAATGCTTTGACTATAAATGAGCAAGCAGCCACTCTAAAAAGAAACCTTCCAAGAGAATGGAGATACTCTCTAACCTATCCTATGGAATACATCATAGGAGATCCATCTCATGGAATAAGGACTAGATCTTCATATAAAAGTATGAATCATGTGGCATTTGTATCTCAAATTGAATCTCAAAGCATTGATGAGGTACTACATGATCAAGCCTAGATTCAAGCGATTCAAGCTATGCAAGAAGAATTGAACCGATTTGAAAGAAATGATGTCTGGACCATGGTGTGAGAACCCAAGAAACATTGTGTGGTTGGAACGAGATAGGTGTTTAAAAACAAGCTTGATGAAGCTAGTAATGTTATAAGAATAAGGCAAGATTGGTTGCCTAAGTTTTCAATCAACAAAAGGGAGTTGATTTTAATGAAACTTTTTCTCTAATTGCTAGATTAGAATCCATCAGGATGTTACTTGCTTTTTCATGTTTTAAAAGTTTTAAGTTATATCAAATGGATGTTAAAAGTGCTTTTCTAAATGAGTTCTTAAATGAGGAAGTGTATGTGAAGCAACATCATGGTTTTGAATTCTTTGATAAACCAAATCATATTTTCAAATTAACAAAAGCATTATATGGTTTAAAGCAGGAACCTAGGGATTGGTACAAAGACTAAGCACCTTTCTCATTGAAAATATGCTTTCAAGAGGAAAATTGACACTATCTTGTTCACAAAAAGAATCAAGCATGACATTTTAATTGTACAAAATTATGTAGATGACAATTTATCTACATCTACTAATGAAAGTCTGTGTAGAGATTTCTCTCAATTAATGAAAAGTGAATTTGAGATAAGAATGATGGATAAAATGACCTTTTTCCTTGTACTTCATGTGAAATAGTCAAAGGAAGGGATTTCCATCAATCAATCAAAATACAAAAAGAAGTTACTAAAAAGGTTTGGAATGGATAATTGCAAGACAATTGGTACCCTTATGAGTTTTTCGGCCTAATTCTTCTTTTGATGATCGATTTAACCTTTCCTCCACCAAACTAGACAAGGATAAGAATGGTAAGTCAGTGGATGAAATCAAATATAAAGGTATGATGGGTGCTCTTCTTTACCTTACAACAAGAAGACTTAACATTATGTTTCAGGTTTGTCTATGTGCTTGTTTCCAAGTTAATACTAAATAATCTCATCTTTCTGTTTTAAAAATAATTGTTAGGTATTTATTAGGAACTCAAAATCTTGGTTTATTGTATCAAAAGAGCAAGTTCTTTTACCTATTTGCTTACTCAAATGCTGATTTTGTTGGTTATAAGTTGGATAAAATGGCACAAGTGGTACTTGTCCCAAGTGGTATCCAAAATTATTTTGCACTTTCAATTGTAGGAGTTGAATATGCTACTACAGGAAGCTACTTTCACAATTAATTTGGATGAAGCAGCAACTAGAGGATTTTTGGTTCAAATTTGAGCAAATTCCTATCAAGTATGATAACACTAGTGCCATTAATATGTCAAAGAATCATGTGCAATATTCCAGAACTAAACATATTGAGAGTAGACATCATTTATTGCATGATCATGTCTAAAAAGTGATATTCAACTTTATTTTTTTAATAATGAGAAGCAACTAGCTAACATTTTACAAAAACCCTTAATGAGGGCAAATTTTTTGAAATAAGAAGAGAATTAGGAATGTCTAATCCTATATGATTTGCTTATGTGAAAATTATACTATGTGATAGCTCCACTTCACTTTGTGTATGTGCTTGATAATTTAACAACATAAGTCTGCATGCTCATCACCTTTCTACATTATTTTATTATTTTTGTATTTTCAAAACTTTTTGACTTGTTATTTTTTTGTTTCCTAGGATTGTTGTTAAACCCTTGAATTGTGCTTCTGAGTTGGTAGCAGGGTTGTGCCTTGTAGAATACTATCCAACAGGCATGTCAAGATGAAGCAGGGCATTTGGGTGGTGAGTTAAGTAGCTGGACCACATTACACTAGTTGATGAACAAGCTTGTGTATTGGTTGCATAGTAGATATACTTATGGCAGTTATTTGATGCTAGAGTATGTTGGTAGATGCTGGGATGTTGGGACACTAAGTAAGCCTTCAAGTAGGCAACTGACATGTAATAGATGGCACAAGGGCTATGTTATAGCACTGCATGGTTACCCCATAATTGACAGGATATGTGGTGATCATGCATGGTGATTGTTCTATACACTTAAGCCATTGTTGTAAACCACAAATGGCAGATTTTATTGTCTTTATTATTGCATTTTGAGTGACTCTTAGTAAGGCTTTATGTAATTAATTAGTGTCATTCCTTTGTACTTTGCAAGAAAAGTAATGAAGGTTGGGTTTACCCGTATGTGCTTTGTGTTCTTGATTTACTTTCGAGTTATTACTATTACTTATACTTTTGGATTATTACATGACCATTTGTTTGTGTTAATTGGCTAAGACTAAGTGCAGGATTTAATGCCATCATAGGAAAAATTTAGGGATTGAAATTTAACCCTATGATAGTTGGTATCAAAGCCTGGTTATGTCAAATGATGGCAAATACTAGAGCCAATTCTAGAAATCGAATGGCCAGACTCAAGACGCTTGTGGGAGATCCATCTGATGAATATGAGGCATCTTTATTTGTGATAGCAGAAGCATTGGCAGAAGACATTGATTCCATGAAAGAAACTCAATGAGCAACTGCCATTAAGATGCAAACCAAATATGATGCATTAGTGGGACAGATGTGTGATCTTATGAACACCCTAAACTAGAAAACTTCTAGATGGGAGGATGATATCTTGATTCTTAAATGAGCAATGACTAGTGGGCATTCTAGTAATAAGGGAAGTTCAAAAGTGAAAATCCTTGGTCCAAAGTCTTTTAATGGCACACAAAATGCCAAAGATTTGGAGAATTTCTTGTGGGATATGGAGTAATACTTCAAGGCTGCAAAAGTGGTTGAAGAAGAAAAGGTATCAATCACAAGCACACACCTTGTAAGAGATACAAAACTCTGGTGGAGAACCAGAATGAAGGATGATGCTGAACCATCCAGAATCCCAATTCAAATATGGGAGAGTTTAAAGAAGGAATTTAGGGAGAAATTACTGCTTTGCAACATAGCCTGGGTTGCAAGGGAGTCCCTCAAATAGTTGAAACATACTAATACTGTCAAAGATTATGTCAAGGAGTTCAGTTCACTATTACTTGGCATAAAGAACATGTCAGAGGAAGAAAATTTATTCAATTTCATGTCTATGTTACAGCCTTGTGCCCAAATGGAATTAAGGAGCAAAGAGTGAAAGACTTACCCAGTGCAATGGCTGCTGCAGATGGATTAGTGGGCTATAAGCTTTCAAAGAATTTTGAGGTAAAGAAAGGAAAGCCCAAGTCTAAAGACAAGGGCAAACAAAAAGAGAAAAAGAAAGAGAAATTAAAAAAGAAAGGTTTTGGCAAGGGTAAGTTCAATGGAGAAGGCAAACAGTAAGATGACAAGAAAGGGAAGAATTCTGGTTGCTTCATTTGCAATGGCCCTATCCTCATAGAATGAAAGACTGCCCAAAGAAAGAAAAATTGAATGCTCCTGTTGCTATTGAAGACAAGGATGATTCTGACTCAAAAGGACCCTCTAAAGTCAATCCTTTGCAGTTGCTGAACACCATTCAAAGTGGGGGTAAGAGTTCATTGATGTCTTTTAACATTTATGTGAACAACCATGCTGTTTCTGTATGTTGGATACAGGGGCTACACACAATTTGTCGCTAAACGTATGGTGAATTCCTTGCGTTTAAAAGTAGGAAAGAATCTAAGTAAGATCAAGAACTCCCAAGCGCTATCTGTTACAAGCATGGCTTATCAAGTGGCTATATAGATTGGTTCTTGGAAAGGGAGAGTGAACTTAGTGGTGGTGCCTTTGGATGATTTTGATATCATCTGAGGTATCGATTTCATGGTTGCTACCAAAGTTTCAACCATTCCACATTTGAATGGAATGATGATTACGGATGAGAAGTGTCCATGTTTTGTTCTTGTTGAAAGAAAGAGGACGAGGGATGATGCTATGGTAAGCACTGAAGTAGTCTCTGCCATTTAGTTTGAGAGTGGGAATATTGTTTATCTTGCTACATTGTTGGAAATTAAACTAGATAAGTGGGTGGAAGCACCCAACGAAGTGGTGGAAATGTTGGAGGAATTTAGAGATATTATGCCACCAAAACTCCAAAAGACCTTCCCACCTAGACTTATTGTTGATCAAAAAATGGAATTAACACCAAGGGTAGTACCTCATGCCAGACCACCATACATGATGTCTCCCTTAAAACTGGCTGAAATGAGGAAGCAGTTGATAGAATTACTAGAAGAAGGCTATATTCAACCAATTAAGGCACCTTATGGGGCTCCTATGCTGTTCCAGAGGAAGCAAGATAGTTCATTGAGGATGTGTATAGATTATCATGCCTTGAATAAACTAAACAATCAAGAATAAATATCTTGGGTCGTTACTGCATGACCTATTTTATATACTATGCAAAGCCTCTTACTTTACTAAACTGGATTTGAGATCTGGGTATTGGCAAGTGAGGATTGCTGAGGGGGATGAGCTAAAGACAACTTGTGTAACTCGTTATGGCTCCTATGAATTCCTGGTGATGCCTTTTGGTTTAACAAATACACCTGCCACTTTCTGTAATCTTATGAGTTATGCGTTCTTTGATTTTATATATCAATTTGTGGTTGTATATTTTAATGACATTGTGATTTACATTGAACCCTTGGAAAAGGATTTGCAACGTCTAAGAAAAGTGTTGAGCAGTCTAAGAAAATATCAGCTCTATGTGAAGAAAAAAAAATGTGACTTTGCACTAAAAAAGATTACATTAATTTTTAGGGCATATGGTGGCCAATGGCATAGTGAAGATGGATGGCAAGAAAATCCAAACCATCTTGAACTGGCCAGAACCTATCAAAGTTGCTGAGCTAAGGTTATTCCTTGGATTAGCTAACTACTATAAGAAGTTTATCCAAGGGTATTCCAAAAAGGTGGCCCCTTTAAATAATTTATTGAAGGAAGATCACAAATGGCAATGGACTACAGCATGTCAGGAAGCTTTTGAGAAGTTAAAGGCTGCTGTATCCAATGATCATGTGTTAAAGTCTCCAGACTTTGAGTTGCCATTTAAAGTACATACTGATGCTTCAGATAAGACAATTGGTGGAGTGCTTGTTCAATGATCTCATCATGTGGCTTTTGAGAGTAGAAAGCTAAGTGACGTAGAAAGAAATATTTTGCTCATGAAAAGGAAATGCTTGCAGTGGTGCAGTGTTTGAATATTTGGAGAGTTTATCTATTGAGGACTAAATTTGTGATAAATATCTGTAACATAACCAACACTTTCTTCTCCACACAGAAGAAATTGTCCCCAAAACAGGCTTGTTTGCAAGAGTTCTTGGCTGAGTATGATTTTGTATGGCAGCATAAACTTGGCAGGCACAATCAAGTTGCTAATGCATTTAGCAGAAGAGAAGTGCAAATTTATGTAACTGCTGTCACAAGTGTGGAAATAGATTTTGTGGATAGAATCAAGGAAACAACCAAGAAAGATGAAGAATACCAGAGATTGATTAAAGAAGTCTCTGAAGGAGTGGTTAAAAGGTATTGGGTTGAAATAGTTTATTATATGCCAAGGGAAACAAACTCTTTGTTCTTAATAGTAGGGGGATTCGAAAGGAGTTATTGAGAGAGACTCAGGACACCCAATGGATTGGACATCCAGGAAGAGAGAGGATGTGAGCATTATCTCGTGCTTATTTCTAGCCCAAAATGGAAGAAGAGATTGAGGCATATGTGAGGTCTTATTTGGTCTATCAACAAGACAAAACAAAGAGGAGAAAGCAGGCAGGTTTGCTTCAACCCTTGCCTATTCCAGAGAAACCTTTGGTATAAGTTTTTATAGACTTTATTTATAGTTTTCCTAAAATTGATGTTTCTAGTTTAGTTCTTGTTGTAGTTGACAGGTTTTCAAAATATGCAATCTCCATTGCTGCACCACACCCTTGTACAGTATAACAAACTATTGAGTTGTTTTTCAAAAA
>JASKGM010000906.1:0-12399 GCA_034509205.1 Ceratonia siliqua
ATAAGACCACTTTCACATGCCCTTTTGGAACTTAGGCATTTCAGCATATGCCATTTGGTTTGTATAATGCCTCTGCTACTTTTCAATGTTGCATGATGAGTATTTTCAGTGATAGGATTGAAAATTGCATGAAATTGTTTATGGATTATTTGACTATTTTTTATGGCTTATTTGATTCCTATTTGCAAAATTTAAAGAGAGTTTTGGCGAGATGTGAACAAAAAAGGCCTTGTTTTAAATTGGGAGAAGTGCCACTTCATGGTGTCTTAGGTCATATTGTCTCTCATAAGGGAATAGAAGTCAACCAATCAAAAATTGAGCTTATCTCTGAACTTCACGCACCTAAAACAGTTAAAGATGTTAGATCCTTCCATGGTTAAGCTTGTTTTTATAGGAGGTTTATACAAAATTTGTCTACCTTGTCTAGACTATTATGTAACCTTCTGGCTAAGGACATTGTTTTTGAGTAGACCATAACTTGTCAAAAAGTATTTGAAACATTAATTGGTAAACTTACATCTGCCCCTATCATGCAAGCCCCAGATTGGATCTTTCCCTTTGAAATTATGTGTGATGCTAGTGACTATGCTGTAGGACCTGTCCTTGGACAGTAAAGGGAGAGTAAACATTTTGTCATCTAGTATGCTAGTAAAACTTTGAATAATGAACAAATGAACTATTCTATTACTGAGAAAGAACTTCTAGCTATAGTATTTACTTTAGACAAATTCCGTGCTTATCTGATTGATTTCCCCATGATTATTTTCATTGACCATGCTGCCTTTAAGTACCTTCTCACAAAGAATGATGTTAAGGCAATACTAATTAGACAGATTTTTCTATTGTAGGAATTTGACATAACAATTAAGGATAAGAAAGGTGTAGAGAATGTGGTAGCCAACCACCTCTGCAAGCTTACTTTTGTTGAGAATAGTAATGAAATGCCTATTCGCGATAACTTTCCAAATGAGCATTTATTTTTTACGACCTCTTTACCATGGTTTGCTCACATAGTTAATTATTTGGATGCAAGTGAAATACCAGTAGATTGGAGCTCCTAAGATAAGAGGAAATTCTTCCATGAGGTATGTAATTTCTATTAGGATGACCCCTACCTTTTCAACTATTATCCTGATCAAATTATTAGATGCTGCATCCCTAATGGAGAGGTTGCAAATGTCATGGAATTTTGGCATTCTCAAGCTTGTGGAAACCACTTTTCTATAAAGAAAACTGTTGCAAAAATTTTGCAAATGTGGATTTTATTAGCCCAATTGATTCTGCCACATTAATGCCATTTGTTGATCTTGAGTAAGTTGCCAAAAGTTAGGATCATTGTCCTAGTATAATATGATGCCCTTAAACCACATTTTAGTTGTTGAAATCTTTGATTGTTGAGGCATGAATTTTTTGGGACCCTTTACTCATTCCTTTGGGTATTTTTACATAATTGTGACCATAAATTATGTGTTCAAGCGGATAAAGGCCGTAGCTTGTAGAGCCAATGATAACAAACGACGATTATCAAATTTCTCAAAGAAAATATTTTATCTAGATTTGGCATCCTACTAGCTATCATTAGTGACCAAGGCAACCATTTTTGTAATAGTTCTTTTGAGGCATTTTTGAAGAAATATAGGGATGTCCACAAAATTTTCACTCCCTATCACCCCCAGACTAGTGGTTAAGTAAAGCTTGCCAATAGGGAGATAAAACACATTTTAGAGAAGTGGTGAATCCTGACCAAAAGAATTAGTCCTTAAGGTTAAATGATGCATTTAGGCATTTCCCTTATAGGCTTATTTTTGAAAAACCATGTCATTTACCAATTGAGTTGGAGCATAAGGCATATTGGGCCCTCAAGGTATTTAATTTAAATATAACAAAAATTGGTAATCTTAGGAAATTACAATTAACCGAGCTTGAAGAGCTCTAGAATGATGCTTATGACAATTCTAGAATCTACAAGGCTAAAATGAAAGCTTTTCATGATAAAAATATCCTTAGGAAAATGTTTGAACCTAACCAGCAAGTTTACTTATAAGATTCTAGATTACATATATATCCTAACAAGCTCCACTTTATATGGACTAGCCCATTTCTGGTTAAACATAGTTTTGAAAATAGGGCGGTAGAAACAAAGGACACTAGGGATGATCAAATCTTAAGGTTAATGGTCAAGCTTAAATATTATAATTGATAGGCCCGTGCCTACAATGGAAGAAATTTCACTTGTAGACCCAGTCTACCAACCTTGACCTCCTTCCTTTATGTTGTTTTGTTTATTTTTGGTTGTTGCATTCATTGTTTTGTTTCCTTCTTACGTTCATTTTGTTTGGCAGATTCAACTACTTTACCTCATGTTTTCTAAGCTATTTTTGTTGCTTTTTAGGTGTATCCTACCTTTTTTCTTCCATCATCTTGATCTCTATTTATTTCTTCCATCATTTTGAAGGCTCCACATGTGAGATATATGATCATAACAATAATCATGTTGAGTGTGGAAATGAAAAATAAATCACTTCTCATTCAACTGAAATATTCTACATAAAGATCATTAAAAGTATAGACAAAAGCTATCAGCTAGTTATAACATAAGCGATTTAGACATTGCAACTTTAATTCCTTGAAATAATTATCACAGAAAGATCTAGTAAAGAATTTACCAATAATTGAAGATATAACAAGAGTATGTGAAGGCTGTCAAATGCGAAAGATACATAAGAAATCTTTTCCTACAGGCATTACTTAGAGAGCAACACAAAAGCTGCAGTTAGTACACATAGACATGTGTGGTGCAATGAAGACTCCATCACTTGACAACAACAACTATTTTATTCTCTTTATTGATGATTTTTCAAGAATGATATGGGTATTTTTCATGAAAGAAAAGTTAAAAGTATTCAAAATATTTCAAAGATTTAAAGCTGCGAATGAAAAAGAAAGTGGTTATGAATTAGAAACTCTAAGAAGTGACAACGGAACAGAATACACTTCTTCAGAGTTCAACAAATTTTGCCAAGAAGTAGGAGTGCAACATCAGCTCATAGTTCCATACTCTCCACAATAAAATGGCATATGTGAAAGAAAAAATAGGATAGCTAAGGAGATGGACATGTTAATGCTTAAGGACAAGAAAATGCCAAACAAGTTCTAGGCAGAAGCTGTTTATACAACTGTATATCTTCAAAATAGGAGCACTAGAAAGGTTCTTCAAGACAAGACTCTACTTGAAGAATTGAGCGGTAATAAACCATTAATAAAACATTTGAAAGTGTTTGGCTGCATATGCTACATTCATGCTCTTGATAAAAAAAAAGGCACAAATTAAAGTCAAAAGCAGAAAAAAGCATTTTTATTAGCTATAGCTCCCAGTCAAAAGGTTACAGAATTTATAACCTTGAGACTAGAAAAGTTATAGTCAATAGAAATGTAATATTTGATGAGACAGCAAGCTAGAATTGAAAGAATCAAAGGAAGAAAAACAAATTATGCAACTGCCAACATTCACAGAAAACAATCATAAAATTTTCAACATAGTATCAGCACAGAGAAACATAAAAGATGAAGAGACTAAGCCAACTACCCCAGAAATCACTTCCTCATAAGTACCAATCAATCATGTATCTTGTAGGAGTTCATCATCATCAACATCTTCTCTGATTGCCCCACAAATGTAAGGCTTTAAATCCTCACAAGAAATTTATGAGCAATGTGAATCCTATCATTTTGCAATAATTGAGCCTACATGCTTTGAAGAGGCGGTTCAACATGAAGAATGGAGACATGCAATGCAGGAGGAGATAAAAATGATAGAGAGAAAAATCAAACTTAGGAAGATATTGTTGGGATAAAATGGATTTTCAAAACCAAAATGAATGCTAATGGATCTATCCTAAAGCATAAAGCAAGGTTAGAGGCAAAAGGCTACTCACAACAATCTGGAGTAGACTACGAATAACATTTCCTCTAGTCTCAAGATAAGATACTGTCAAGCTTATTTTGACACTTGCAACTAAAAAGAAATGGAAACTATTTTGGCTTGATGTCAAATCTGCATTTCTTAATGGAATTCCTAAAGAAGAAATCTATATTGAGCAACCCCCAAGTTTTGAGGTCAAAAGCCAAGAGCTTGGTATAGTAGGATTAATTCTTACTTTATACAACAAGACTTTGAAAAAAGTCCAAGTGAGCCTACACTATACATCAAGGCCTACGAGAGTGGTGATAACATCATACTCTTGTTATATATTGATGACTTGATCATAACATTAGGGAATCCTACGCAAGTTCAAGAATTCAAGCAACAAATGAAGAAGGAGTTTGAAATGATAAACTTAGGTCTTCTGCATTACTTCCTTGGTATGGAAATCTCACAATTCAAAAATGGGATTTTCATATGCCAAAAAAAAACATGCAACAAAATTGCTAGAAAATTCAAAATGGAAGGATGCAACCAATTGACACTCCATTGGTTGAAAATGAAAATTTGTTAAAGGAAGATGGATCATCTGAAGTAAAAGTAAGGCAATATAGAAGTGTAGTAGGTAGCCTGCTCTATCTTACAACTACACAACCTGACATCATGTATGCCACAAGTCTGCTTTCCAGATTTATGCAAAAACCAAGCCATAATCGTTTTACAACTGCTAAAAGAGTACTCAGATATATCAAGACAACTGTTGATTATGGAATCAAATTCACTGCTACAAAAGATAAGGAATTAGTGGGGTTTACAGACAATGATTGGGCTGGCTATCCTAATGACATGAAAAGTACATATGGATGTGCATTTACTATTGGCAATGGGGTATTCTCTTGGCTGTCACAAAAACAAGAAAATGTGGCTTAATCTTTAGCTGAGGTTAAATATATTGTAGCTTGTGCAACAGTAAATCAAGCTATCTGGTTAAGAAGAATACTGGCAGACATGGGAGAATACAAGAAGATTCTACCAAGATATATTGTGATAACAAATTTTCAATTGCCATTTCTAAGAATCCAGTCCAACATAGGAGAACCAAACATATCATAATTAAATTTTATTTTGTCAGAGAAGCAGAAAACTCCAAACAGATTTGCTTGAAGCATTGCAGCAGTCAAGACCAAATTTCTAACACATTCACAAAGGCATGATGAAAAGAAAATTTTGAATTCTTCAAAAGTTAACTTGGAGTCTACAAAATGAAGCATCAAGGAGGAATATTGACATGTGATACCCTTTTTTCTAGAGTAAGCTACGTAACTCTCGCAGCAAGAAGAAAAAAGAATCACATGCAAAATGAGAAAGACATGAAGTAAAAGATGGGAGACAAAGTAGATATATTAGGTGTTGAATTTTGTAAAAGTAAATTCCTAATGACTCAACAATGACATTGTCACAATGTGACGGCCAGTGAAAAGCCATCATTTTATGATTTGGAGCGCGTAAGGGAAAACGCAGAGAAAAAAATAGAGTCACCACAATTAATTAGAAGGATAATTAGGATCCTTAAAAAAGAAAGGAAAACTGGCCTTGGAACTAGAGGAAGGGTTTGGGAATCTAATTACGTGTGAGGAATGTGTTAGGCACCCCACAACGTCCACCCTTAAGGATAGTTTCCTTAAATTGTTCGTGCTTTTAAAAATTTTAATTTATTCAATTTATCCATTTTTATTAATAATAGTGGATATAGACGGAGAAATAAATAATTAGACCTGTCTTACCAAGTAAGTGCCTACTTATCCCAAAATGGATCAAGGACAACGTAGTTTGAAATATTTAAATAAGTCGATTAGGTGAGATGTATGATCTCAGACCTGAGAATATTAGGACATTAGGGGAATATAAAACTCCACTTAAAGCCTGAAAAATGAATTAGGAATGGAACATTGGGAAGAATATACCTCCACTGAATACCAGAGAAAATTGAGACTTTTGGAAAATAAGATTCCACTGAAAGTCTAGAAAAAGAAATAAGCGTGACCTCAGGGAAGATGAACTTCCTCTAAAGGTTTGTGAGATTTATGACATCTTAATGCCACGAAGATTAAGACTTTAGAGAAGTTTAAATTGCTACTAAATGTCCTTTAAACGTTCAGAAATGAAATGAAAATGGTGATTTTATTATTCTTAATCAAATTTTAGTTTTCCCAATTTTGTGACAAAACTGAAATTTGTAAAAGAATAGGGGTGAGAATGAAATTTCTAAAAAGTATTTAGGTCAAAATATAATTCTTCGGAATATTGGGGTTAAAAAAAAATCAATAATAATGGGACCAAAACGAGATTTGCTAAAAATAAAGGGGCAAAAATGAAATTTATGCCAAATAAAGGGGTCAAAGTATAATTTATGCCAATAGTGGGGTAAACATGTGGTTTCTGTAAATAGTGAGACCAAAATATAGTTTATAAAAATAAAGAGGTCAAAAAGTAATTTATATAAATAAAGGGGTCAAAATGTAATTTTTATAAATAGAGGAGCCAAAATATAATTTTATAAATAGTGGGGCCAAAATATAATTTTTAAAAAGTACTTAGGATGAGAATCACATTGCAAAAATTATTCTTAGTTTAAAGCACAACAATTCACAAGAGTTTTGAATCTTTTTAACTTTCACTTTAAAATCATTCTACTGGGCCACTGAAGGCCCCCCTTTTTTTTTAAGGTAATCAAGCCATTGGAATCACTTTTTGGGAAATAATCTATTGGACTTTGAGCCCCTTATTAATTCAATTGGGCCTTCACTGCTCAGAAAGTGAGCATAAATCATGTTACCAAAATAACAGAGAATTGGGTTTTAGTGGGATGGATTGATTTTAGAAACTCCTCTTTATTATTAAAGGATTAAAAAAAATTGTTTTAAAGTGGGGAATTTGACTCTGAAAAAAAAAAAACACATTTCTTGGCGTTTTAAAGATACTACCAAGGAAAGCTAAACACTTGTATAATGAATAAATGTAGAGCAAATATGATGGACCAGAATACTCTAATAAGTCCGAGAAGTAAAGTTTATAGGAAACAAGTAGAGTACTGTATTCTAGTTTGGAGACCAAAAAGTGTTCAATGCTCCAAAGGATCAGAATAAATACTTCCTAGAATCAAATTACCCCATTGAACCCAAAGTTATGGATAAAGAAGATAAGCTTCAAAATGCTGCACTGCAGTTTAATTACTTCAAAAAAATTAAACCCATTTCTATGTGACATCTCTTTTTTATTAGAAAAGGAAAGCTCACCAAAGATCAACCATGATAAAAATGACACTTTCTTTGGACATTCAAATTTTGGGCACTAGCAATAAGCATCATCGGGACAAAGTTTTAAACTAGACCTGAACCAACAATTATTACTACTCTTTTTGGAAAATGGCCTTTAAGATAAGCAACAGAATCATGAGGCAAATTCCATTTGAAAAGAACAAAGGTGAAACCAACATTAGGCAAACAAGCACCCTAACTTAAAACCTTCACGCTTTTGACCTAGAAAACTATCTAGTGGTTTCTAAATCTGCTATAGAACAATTCATTCCAGAAATCCAATGTGTCCATGGGATAATCATTCAAATGGTATTTCAGAGTGCATGCCAATCTAAAACGAAGCAGTTATAAGTTCAGGGTTTGGTATGAAGCATCAAGTTTGCCCAACTGAGTAAAAGAGATTACTCAAACACACAAAACATAAATGGTATTTATACCATAACAAATTCATCCATGTCAAACCATAAATTTCATAATCCTACCGAAAGGAACAGCAAGAAACAGGCAAACCAATCATTAATCTAATTAATAAACTCTAAGAATAGATTGATATCAAATTCAAACTTGAATGCTAGTTAACAAAGATAGTGTGCCTTGCCCCAAACCAGAAGTAAATTCACAACCCCAAGAATCCAGAATCCTTATTCGAATCCCCTGAGCTTACCCAGAAATTCAAATCCTCCTATTCCTCAGATTCTTCCTAATTTTGGCTTGTTCTCTCAATTTTGTACTCTTTTCAATTCTCCCCTTCCTTTGATGCTCAGTTTATATTTTTTTATAGTCAAGAATTTGAATCAACTCCATTGATCAAATCCTTTTTCCACAGTGTGATTCAAACGAAACTGAGTAATCAGATTTGGAGTTTCCTTTTTGCCCTCCTCCACCGAGTCTTCAAATCCCTTTAATCTTGGAGTTGGATGAAGCAAAAAAGGAAAGTTCATTTAAGGTTTCCTCGAAAGGAAACCCTCTCAAATATAATCGTGATTATTGCTAGGAAAGGAAACCACAAAATAGGCTGCGCGAATCTGAAGGAACCGGAGATGGAATGCCGCGGCTAGGATTTACTAGTGAAGGAGATTACTTAAGGATTGGGGCAAGAATCATGCAGGATCCGGTGGCAACTCCTTTAGGGTTGCCGTTGCATAAATGGGAGAAAGAAAGAGATGGGGCATTACGGGTTCTATGAAGAAATGGGTAGGTTATGGATCGGGTCAGGTATTGGACTAGACTGCTGCTAATGGGCTGAGTCCGGTTTGGAAGTGTGTTGGGCTGAGGTTATTGGAGTGGGCTAGGTCCGGTTTTTTGTTCAATGACTAGTTGAGTTGCCAAACATGGCCTCTTGGGCCCTTTTCCTCTTTTTTTGTTTGTTATCTCTCTTTTCCTTTTTTACTTTTATTATTTATTTATTTTTTGTTCTTTTATTTATTTTTATTTTAATTTTATATAATGATGTTATTTTATTTATTTTTTAACCATATACCATTTTGTTTTCTTTTTGTAATTTTTTTATTATTATTATATTATATTTCTTTTTGTTTTTCTTTTGAAAAAAAATTGTTAATTTTAAGAAACACTTGGACATAAAGGGAATGCCCAAAATATCTATAAAATGCTCACATTCAGCACCTTTGTAAGTCAAGTAAAAGGGTTCTTGAAATCCTTTCTTGAATAAGAAAGATAAATAAAAAGATACATTTATTAGCATTCTCTCTCCAAACTCTATTATCTCTCATATCTTGCACTATTATATACTAGCACAATTTCAGCACTAACATTGTGACCATATTTTCAGACATGTTCATTATTTATGATAAATATTTATTAAAAAAATAACTTAAATAGAGGTGAAAATATGGTCCTGCAAATAGAAACAAAAGAAAGATTTAGAAATGGGAAAAATAAGTTCAAGCTTTGTTTATTTTTTCTTGGTAAAATCTATTGCCCAAAAGTCCTCCTCTCAATATGTAGAATTTCAAAACTAAATCCGAATAATGCACCTGCTCATTGGCACTGAACGATAGCATAAAACGGACCCTATATAAAAGAAAATAAACTTTCCTAAGGATTACAAACATGACAATTTTTTCTTTAGTTTGTATCATATGGTGCAATTGCTCCGCAGGACGCTAAATTTTTTTTTGGGGGGGGGGTTGGGATGCCATTAGGCAATCTTCTTTCTTGGTTTGACCTATGAATTAGACCTTCTCTTAATCGAAAGGAATGAACTGCACCATCATGAACTCACACATAAATAACAAGACTAACTATTTCATGTTCAAAATATTAACCCGTTAATGATTTATCCTCAGTAGCATAATTTGATGGAGAAAAGTACCCAATAGAAAACCTTAAATAGAGTCATGCACTTAATCAGTGTAATCCAGTTCTCAAAGATAGAAATCCGTGGCAAAAGTACGTGTCCCAGTCTGTGAGGAGAATCTGTTAAGACAACGAGAAAATAACCCAAAGGGTATGTCGAATTTTAGAGAAAAAAATCCGATCATGTTAACAAATAATATGATTAATCAAGTTAATAAAATCATGACTGTCATTTATTTTTGGACGATTACAATAGATATTTTATTTTGTTTACATATAAACACAATTAAATTTTGTTTACATGTAAAACATGTAAACAAAATAAATACACATCGTGACAACCTGAATGAGCGACTATAATGCTAACGTGACCTGTCATGTTGCGCTCCTAATATGACCGAATCTGAATTTAAATTTTAATAAGACAAGGAAAAATATTATTAGATTATCTCAGTGGACAATAAATGAGCTATATTAAATCACATCACATTTTGCAAAAAATTTGCTAAATAAATTAAATTTTCATTCCCAAATGAAATAACTAGTCTGTTTTCACTTTCCTCGGCATAGCAGATGGGTAAACATAAGAGTCAGAAAAAATATTAAACAAAATACAATTCATTAGAGCCACTAAATGACTAAATGCTCCGAGAGAAAGCAACTCCAAGAAGTCAAACTTAAAAATGTATCTAATCCCATTCCCAAATTCACTAATGGAAAAAATAATTCATAACATGCATGTCAATCAATTAATGCAACAAATTACAGTGCACATAACGGGAGAAAGTTATATTTTCACACAAATCCAGTCGTGTTCTCCTCAGTTAATTAGAGTTTCTATGGAAATTAAAATTAAAATCCTCCACACGGGCGTTGAAACTCAAAAGGGACAGAAACCAGCACAGAAACTATGATACCCAGAAAGGGTTTCCAATGTTGGAAGGAAGTTTGATATCACTACATAAATATCTCAAATTTAAACTTTTAGATGAACCTGTTTCTTTTTCTACTTCTCTTTTCTGGGCAACCAAATAGAAACTAAACGAGACAGTACAAAGCAAGAAAGAAACAGTGAAATAACTCACCACAATGAGTAATGAACGACATGGTCAAGCTTGAGATCATGATGATGATGGAAGAGAAGTAAAGAATGGGTAGCCATCCATTGCTGCGCTAGCGAAGGTGGAAGAGACGCTCTCTGGTTCTCTTGGGAAGAGAGGCGCGAACGACTATGAATAAATAGGAGAGACTATGAAGTATGAACAATCGAAACCACTGATAATTTCAGAGCTAGCCATTGCAACGGAATGCAGCCGTTTATCGAGATCTCCCCATTGCGTGTTGGCTGCTCCGACCCTAGTGGTTTTTGTTAAATTAATATATTGGTATATTTAAATATTTTTTTATTTTTTTATTTTTTTTAATTTTTTTATTTGTATTTTAAAGTTTATATCTATTTTTTTAAACAAAAAATTATAAAAAAATAAAAAAAAACTATATATTAATACATCTATAACTTTAACAAAGTAGTTGCCTTTCACCCCTCTTGCGTTCTTTCTTTCCTCCTATTTGGGCCGTAAACCCACAACAACTTACAAAATAAATAAACTCCATAGCCGAAGAGGCCAGACCCAAGAAAAGAAAAGAGTTTAGTGCCACTAACATTTAGCTGTCCACGCTTTCTATATTAATTCTAATGGATACTCGTAAAATTTATTTGATTGTATTAGGGTCTGGGTATGAGAATTATTTTAATTTTTTTTATGAATCTAGATTTTGGTTTTGCTATTGGTATGCTGCAGTTCATAACATCTTTTATTTCCACCTCTCACTTTTTTTTTTAATTTTTTTACATTAATTAATTATTTTATATGTCATATTTTTTTGAAATTTTTTAAAAATATTTTTAGAATTTTTTACATTTTTTATACTATTCATTCAAAAAAACTTAATTTACTTTTTTATAAGTAAAAAAATTCCAAAATAAAATTAAAAAATATTTCAAAAAATTCTTAAAAGAATATATGACATAAAAAATAATTAATTAATATTCAAAAATAATAAAAAAAAAACCAAATGAGAGGTGATAATAAATAAAGTTAAGCTACAAATCCAATATAGAGCTGTAGCGTAGAACTTATCTTTTGGTTTTAGTACAATAGTACATACCTTATGTCTAATTGATAATCTTATATATTTATATATATAGAAATAATGAAATGTGTTTACATTATATAATTCAAATATATATTCCTCTCATTTCATTGCTAATTTGGTTTTAAAACATGATTTATAATTTGATAATTTACAACAGATAAAACTACCAGCAAGTAATGTTGAAAAAAATGGATCGGACCAGTCGATAGGACTAAAAAAATTGAGCACTGATCCTATGGGCGATTCGATTGACCCTAAAATCTAACCATGCGAAATACCATCCAAAAAATACCGAACTCGACCAGTTCAAACAATTTGCCTTTTTTACTCTTATTTTATTTTATTTTACTAAAATGAAGTCATGTTAACACCATTTTTTAAAAAGTGTTTTACTTGTTTTGACATTTTTTAATATAAATAAATAATACATGTGTTCTTTATCATTCTAAACTTATTTTATATATATTAGTATGTATAATTTAATTATTTTCATATTAGTTCAATAATGGTCGAATCATGAACCCCTACCTCTGATGCATGAATTAATAAAAATTACCTCGTTAATAAATGACGTTATTTGAGCATGCTTTTGAGGAAAGTAATAGGTGTATTTATCTGAATTTATTATTTTGTCTATATTATGAAAATTATCTGAATCTGGATATTGTGGATGTACGAATGGTA
>JASKGM010000926.1:0-12398 GCA_034509205.1 Ceratonia siliqua
TTGCTTAATATATTATTAAATATTTCATGCAAATTTTAAAGTACATTGGAAATACAAAAATTGGTCAATGATAGGATGGAAATAACGCTCACCAACTCATTCTTATTACACTCTCTTCTTTTATTTTTTGGTAAAGATGGGAGCGACTGATGGGTACCAATTATCAGTAATCACTTCATCATTTAATTAAATCCACTATATAATCTTTACGATGAATCTTCCCCGTCTAAATAGAAGAAGAATAAATACTTGTACTTAATCATGGCATTTCTGGCAGCCTCACCAGTCACAAGAGATCGATCGATAAAGATAAGCATCTAAGTTTATCTAACAAACTGAAGTGATTTTGGCTTCGTTTAATATAGAACTGTTCTTGGGAAGGTATCAATTGGTTAAAAAGAGTGGTTAAACTTAATCAGTATAGTAAGTCTACTCAAAGAAGTAAGAAGGGCGGCTATATAACTACTCTTTCTAGCTAGGCGTGATTGCTCAACTTGGCCAATATAATCTTTCAATCTGAAGAATCATATTCCTCACTATTTTAGCCTATATACTTTAAATGTAAACCACTGGGTCATTGAAACTAATATCTCTTTAGCAATGGAGTAAAATATGTGCAATCTAAGACGCTCAATTTAATGGATCTCCAGATACTCCATGACACTGACATGTTATCTGTCCAATCCCTTATATTGATAATTCAAATACATGTTATTTATAGGAGACCGCCTGATATCTTTATGGAGCTTAATTACACTATTATAGTAAGAAAAATAGCCACTTGTGTATACAAAATGAGGGAATATATATAGAATGAGGGGTCTATATATGGACTTGAAGCCAACCTACCTCAACGGTGGAGAACAGGTTACCTTGTAGGCCAATGCACTTCAAAGTTCGAATATTAATAATGGGCCATCATGATATCTCTCCACATTATATATATATTTTTTAAAGCTAGATTTGTCCATATGGATAAAGCTAGGATGCTTTATAGTTAAGAAGGAAGCAGAAAATAGCAACAAGCGACGAATGATACATGGAGAAGCGAACAAATGGGTTGAGAATAATATTTAAGATTTACTGAATATAAAGAAACACTCTAATAATAAAATCGAAAGGTACTCTATTTGTTTCAAAATATTTTACGTTTAAGATAATAGTACAAGAATTAAGAAAGTTATTAAATAATTTTAATTGTAATAAAAAATAATTATATTAGATTAAATTATTTTTATTAAAGTCAATTTAAACTCTTGTTATTTTATTAAAAAAAATAATAAATAAGGATAAAAAATTAAAAAAAATAGTAATTAATATTTCATTGATAATGTAAAATGACAAATGATTTAAAATAAACTAAAACTCTTAAAACGACTATTATTTTGAAAATAGAGAAAATATATAAGAACAATTTAGTAAGGGCACGAAAGGTAGTGTTGCCTTAGGATTCTGGTTTTGAGCTACGACAATAAGGCCAAATTAAAACATGAAAGAGGCGTGCAAAAGCAGGAATGCCTAGTGAGTTGGATGAAAATGAAGACCAAAATCACTTGTGAAAACAAGAGGCTGGTTTTGCTAAAGAAATGAAAATTATATACAAGTATCGTCGTTAATTCTGACTCTGTATTATCTTGATATCATGGCTTGTAAGGACAGGAAGCTCCACTAACGCTACTTGTAAATTTTGGTCTATAATGGCATGCACGCTGCAGCTAGCTAATAAGCCAAAACCCCCGACTAGTTCAGCTCGATCGTTCTATTACCAAGAAGCAAACGACTTGCAGATATCTTGGCAAAGAGAGAAGCTAAAGAGTGAACTACTTATAACCTGGGATCATCTCATTTTTTTCATTGCATAGATTATACTTGTTTCAATTTCAAGCATTTAGAGGAGCATATATGTATATATGCATGTAGTGTTTTGATATAGTTGACTTATAATTTAATCACCACAAAGAAAAATAAAAGGAAAAATGAGAGTAATAGAGACTCAAGAATCACTTGAATTTCACATCTACACTAGCTAACTAGGCATTAATTTGACCTAGCTAGAATTATGCATGAAACCCTTGTCGGCGTGAAGTCTATTTATATAACGAAGTTAATTAGAGGTGCGTGAGACGTAAATTTAAAACCATGAATTGGGTCTCTCTATTTGTGAGAAAACTACAATGGTATAAGAGATTTTAATTAGATTTAAAATTTTCATATAAAAAATAAAAGAAAAAGCCAACCCCTCCGAGCTAATTATATTAATCAACAAGTGACAATTATATATATATATATATATATATATATATATGTGTGTGTGTGTATAATGAATGATGTATTGCTTCAGCAGTAGCTCGTCTGAAGCTTGAAGAGCCAGTGAGTACAGGTGATGGCATACTGATACAATTAATTTAATTATGAACTCCACGATTTTTATATTTACTTGCCTTCCAATTAGCTCTTTGCAAAAGGAGCATTGGTTTGCATTAATTGCAGCACATGACATATATTCTATATCATGATATGAATTCAGCGACAATTATATACTATATACGTATGGTTGATGCGACGTAGTAAAGTCGTAGCACAAAGCTTATGAATATTCCCTATTAATCTATTTCTAATAAAACAAAATGTCAAAGCAAAATTTAAAGTTGAACTATTATTATACAATCTGAACCCACTAATTAAGCAGGGAATTGAACCAACACAGTTTGCGTTATCGCATCATCCTTTGGGTCCACGTATTTGGAAATTAGATGCTACTGAACTTGATCGATAAATATTAGAAGCCAAAGAAAGATGAAGAAAATATGGTTCAAGAGCCAGCCATGGTGATTCATTAGATCATTGATCTGGCCCTCAATTGCTTTTCTCGATTGCCATATCTCTTTCTTCGGGCACTATTAACAGTATCTTTGCACATCGTTAATTTGTTAATTATATTAATTATCATTTCCTATTGTCAACATGATCATTTATGTTCTCAAATATTAAACTAACGAATATCATAAACTAGTGAATTAGGCATCAATATCGTCAAGAGATACGAACCAAAGTTAAAGTTTAAAGCATATTCCTAATATCTCACATTTAACAAAAAAAGCTATTATTTATGCGATATTTTCTTTGCAATTGTAACTTTTTTTTTTTTGTTACATAAGAGTAGAAAATTTTAAAAGAAAGAAGAATGATAGGTTCAAATTCATTTTGCCGTTTTGGCCTTTGTTTATGGGCAAGTTGTGTTCTAAGAGAGGAAGGTCAATTAAACCTTTTGTCAAACTTGTCAGAAAATGAATGGTTAGTGTTAGTGCCCTTTAAGCATGGGGATCTTATTGAGTTGGCCGGCTAACTCTTCTTGTTCGTGAGATGTGCTTATAGGTTCTAGTCTACAGCTTCAAACATTGACCTAGCTAGGGCACTTTGCGGCTTCTTTATATATACAAATTGTCCAGCACAAACTTTATACAAAATATTACACGAGCTATCTGAATTTAACTTGTCCTTTATTTGAATTTGATTTTAGTTAATAGTATCAATTAAATTCAAAATTATATATGTAATTAATAATTTTTGTTTAAATGATTAATTTCTTCCAAAGAAAAAAGTAAAAATAATAAGTTTGTTTTGAGAGAAAAAGAAGTAGACAGGGATGGTTGTAAGTCGTGAGTTAGATTTGACTTCCAGCTGGGTGCAATTAAGACATTATAATTGAATGATAATTAACCTGACTTGAAACGCGTACCATGAAGATGTTCATCGCAGGTTCTCTGAATCAAGTTGGTGTACTGTATATATATTCATCTTATTATGGACAGCTTCTAGCTGTTTCTTGAGTTCTAGAAGGTGGCCGGACGTCGTCTTGGGGTTCGTATCTGATACGTCCCTGTTTACATAAAAATATCTTAGGGCACTTTTTGGGTCAATTTTCTGTTCTTTGTGGTACTTCAACATTTTCAGGCTTTGATAAGCCCTTATAGCCTTTTGTTGTTTGGCATAATTTAATTAATGAATTACTTTTACGAAATTCACCACTTTGCACTACTTGTGTTTAATTTGTGAGTTGGTTCCAATGGTCAACCAATTGAAAATCAGGGTTATGGACCTGCATGTATATTGATTAATATTGTTTAACGCTGAAAGTGGCAACCTCACTTAATTTCATTACCCTACCATGCACTCTAAAAGGGCACCTTTAAATTTGATTAAAAATCTATCATATCTAATGTAAGGCTAATCTTTTTCACACTAACTAAGTTATTTGTTTACAAAAAGAGTCTCTTTGAATGAGTTTTTTTAAAAAAACTTTCTATAAAGATATTTTAATTATAATGACTTTTATTAAAAATATAAGTTATTTTGTATTTGAATGTAGTAATTGAAAAATACTTTACATATATTGTTTTCAGTAATTTTATCGGCCATTAAAAATGACTAATCATTATTCTCTTTTACCTATAACATGAATTTTTATTTGAATTTATATTTGTTAACTTTAGAAAAAAGTATCTATTTGTGCTTTTTTTTATAACTCATCTAAATAACATTTTTTTACTCAAGAAATTACTTTTTCTAAAAAAAAAAAAACTCTTGAATGGGCACTTAGAAAATAACACAATAATAAAGTATAAAACAAAAAAGAATTACAAAATGGTTACTCTGACGTGGCACAAGACTTTTGTCCTGATTCTCTCTTTCACCCTAGAAAATAGTTATTTTTATTATCAATTTTAGCTTTATTTAATTAACATTTTTTTCTCTTTTTTTAATTAATAGTTTGATTTCCATTTTTAGTGAAAATCTTGACAGGTTTTTGCTGTTATATATCATCATGTTTTTATTCCTTTTTCTTTTGTTAGTGAATTGGAAATTACTAATACAAATATTAAACACATGTTTCACCTTATAAATGTTTAGCCACAGTCAATATAAACAAAATATATGAGATACAAATATTTGAATAATGTTTTTGCCGTTATTTAGGGGAAAAAAAAGAAAAGAAAACGAGAATTGACTTACTATATGATAATGTAAATTTCATGTGCTATTAGCTATAGGTATGGAGGGACATATGAGAAGGAATGTCATGTCAAAAAAAACCGTTATTATGAGACATTGAACATAGGTGACAATTGAATAGCATACAAGATTATAGGATCCAACTGAAATAATGAAACTGACAGGGACTAAACTAACAAAATCTTTGAAAAATGGGTTGGTGAAGACTAAATAATTAACTAATGGTCCAGAATGGCGCATGGATGATGGGATTGAGAGTAAAGGCTGCGGTGCGTGGACCCCCTTTGGTTGATGCTGCGCAAACTGAATACTGCATCCTACTCATGAACTACTTGGCACTGACACGGATCCAACTGGGTTACTATACAACTACATTAATGTCGGAACCACCATATCCGGATCACCCTTTTTCAAATTAGGTCCAAATTATAAACCTATTACGCCCCTCCCCACCCCCACCTAAAAGTGTCCAAGTGCAAGATTACCTAGTCCAAAACAACAGCAAAACCACACACTAAAGCTTTAACCTCAGAAAGAAAGGTTTAGAAAAATGTTGTTGTCTTGCGCAGCCCATGTGAATTCTGAAAAGCATGTTAAACTCGATCCAGCTATGAGCTAGCTGCTGAGTAATGACAAATTCTGCACCTTCTTTATCTCTTCTTCTTCTGCCTTCCAACTGTCTCTCATTTTAAGTTACCTTTTACATATTTGATATTACTCTCTAGCTCCGTTATATATATATATCTCATTAATATTATTCCTAATTTAACTTTCTTAATTAATTCCTTTGCCACATCAAGTTGACGCAGAAAACACAGAGATTGTTACTAAATTGTACATGGATAACATTTCATAAGATGTTCCACTGATCAGGGAACCATTGTAGGGTCCACAACTCCACATACATATATATAATTCAATTATTTGCATTTTTGAAGATGAGACAAACAATAAATGGAAACATGATTCAAAGAGTAATGGGGGTTGTTACTTGTGCACATGTTAATCAACCAGCTTCCAATAATTAATATTTAAGTAATTAACATGAATATGGCGATCATCTAGAGCTAATATTTTCCAAAGAATATGTGATTGCTGCAAAATGTGGTCGAGAAGTATATCCCACATTGTTACCTAACCATGTTTTGGCCATAAATCTGCAGGCTCCAGCATATATCCACTGGGAAAGCAGCTTTGGCACTAACAAATAATGAATGAATATAATGCTTCACTCCTGGAGCTCGCATGGTGGCACAGAGCTACCTAACGTTCCTGGACTAATTAAAATACACTGAACAATTCCACACGCCTTCTTTTTACATAAGGTCGCTCTCTCACGTAACGTCTCATAGTGTAATAAAATACTATTAGTTATACTAGCCCATCACCCAGACTTAAATATTATTTTTGATAATCATTGATAAGCCGTGACGTTTCTCCTTTTTGGAATTAGGAATATTTTAGAATTTATAAGTTGCTAATCTGACTCGGGGATGACCCCAAAGCACGTGACCTCAGGATGGATGCTGCACGTACGGTACTACGTATGTTTCTTTGATGACATGGAAACTTGGAAAAATAATTGTACCCATACTATATACCATAACATCACAAAATTATAACACACTAATAATAAACACTATTTTGGGAACCCCCATCTCAGTGCTGGCACCCCATTCCATCTCTTCAGAAAAAATAAGATCTCGTGCATTACATACATACTACTATTTTGGTGTGCTAAAATTCTAGAAATTCTTTATCTTGGTGTTGCTAATGGCGTCTTTAAATTCTTTGATTTTTCTTTGGTTCCCCCTCTAAATTGGATTTCAAATGGTCCCTCCGCCAAACTTGTAAAATTCCATAACTTTCTTTTTTCTTTTTACTTTAAAAGATATTTCTATATATCAATTATCAACTTTTTTCCTTTCCGCATTAATATCTTTAGTTTGTCTTTTTATCGCCTTTCCAGTAAGATATGCTTCCTTTTTCTTACCTCTTCTTTTCCTAACAATATCCTTAAGTTTCTCCTTAGACATATGTTATATTACTATTTTAATATATATTAATGTACATGTCGTTCAATTTTTTAAATAAAATTTTAACTATTTATTATTGTTTTAAAATAAAATAATATTGACTAGCTACCCACTACATCCTAAAAACATTAAAAAAAACAATATACAAATAATGGTGACAAATTTAATTTAATAATTTAATTATATATATATATATATATATATATAATTAAATGATATAATATGATATAAAGTACACAAGTAATGCCTGCCAACACATGATAAGTATGGATCCGCAACTCTGTTGCAATCGTTGGAAGGCCACGATTTTGCATAGTTTTTGAATTTCTTTTAAATTTTTTATTTTAATTATGACCATCTTATTAAATACGGATGACTACAATTGCAGGACATGGACGATCATGTCTTAGAAAAAGACATGATTGGATATTTTTCCAATAAGCATGAATAAAAGTGGCATGTCGCCATATATGATGAAGTTGATATGTTATTATAAAAAAAGGATAGATCAATTTCTCTTAATCTAGATCAAGCCAAGTCAGCTTCTTGGATTAACAACTGCAGCAGCTATTGTACCAATTATCAAAGCTTCGATCGTTCTCTGACCCCCAATTTGCTGATGACAAAATGAACCCATGTGATTCTCACCCTAGCACTTTCTTGGGTCTTCTTCTGCAATCAAGATTCAGCTCTTGCAATCCTGGCGGTGAAAGTTCCTCTCAGCTCCTCAGGGACTTGGTCACCAGAGCAATGCTTTTCTATGGCTTTTCCTCATCGTCATCACTACCCTTTTGCTCATAAAAGTTGTCAAGATATTCTTATTATACTGGTGGTGAGCCTAAAGGAGGGCGAAAATGAGCTCAACGTTTTACCGTTGATGGTTGAAAAAGAAAGAAGAGAAAGGAAAGCGCCAAGAGAGATAGGCAAACTAGATGGAAAATGGAGAATTTTTTTTTAATTATGATATATCATTATCGTGATTATCTAAATATTTAGACGACCACGATATAAAGAAAAAAAAGAAAATAACCGATCCAAGAAAGAATCGGATTTAAATCCTCAATTAAGCCTTATTTTCATGCACACAAGGTAGTGAAGTTAAGTTAAATGTTTAACATGGTTTGCTAATTGGTGTAATAAATTAAAGGTTTAATTACACCTTCAATTTTTTTTATTTTACATAGTTTTAATTTGGATTTCTTTGTTTTTAATTAATTTGAATAATGATGTCCTTATAATTTTTTAAAAAAAATTATTTTATTAGATAAATTATGAAGACAACATTATTTAAATTAAAAATTAAAATTAAAAGAGAAAATCTCGTGTAGTCCAAGAAATAGTGCGGGGTTGGAATTATGATCTGTTGGGTTATTGAGTTTGACAGAAAATCAAATTTAGATTCAATCCAACTATTATTGCACCTGATGGAAGAAAGTCATATTATATATCATAAACTTGGCCTAATCCAAATCATAATAATTAAAGGTATACATCAAACAGTTTGTTGTTAATGGAAATCTTAGCAGATCCTTTGAAGTCTGCTAAATTAAATGTTTTTAGCAATGGAAGGCCTGGTTTTTGCGGATATATCATGTCGCCTTTTTCCTATGCAAACTGATATGTACTACTTGCATGGGTACATGGCGATGCATGTTGCCATATGTACTAATTTTGCATCGACAACACTCTTGTGTACTACTTATTTTGGCATACTTTCTATGAAACGTCTAAGCTACCGTTCTAAGTTTGGGGTAGTAGTCCTGCAGCCCCAAATACTTTTTGGGGTTTTTTTAATTATTTTTTTATTTTTTTATTTTTTAATATTAATAAATTATTATTTATATTATATATTTTTTAAAGAATTTTTTAAAACGTTTTTGTATTTTTTAAAATATTTTATATTTATGAATAAATAGTGTTAAAAAATTTATTGTGAATAGTATAAAAAAGATAGAAAAAAATTCTTAAAAAAATTTTAAAAAATTTTAAAAAATTCTCAAAAAATTATATGACCTAAACAATAATTAATTAATATTAAAAAGTAAAAAAAATTGAGATAAAAAATAAAAAAACATATAAATTTGATGCCGAAGTTCCCCTACAACCCTAAAAATGGAGCTATAAGGGAGTAACTCCCTACTTTCTAATACCATACCCATGCCTCTTAATTATTCGTAAAATATTTTTAGTATTATTATTATTTGTATTTTATTATATAATTTATTTTTAAATTATTACTAAATTAGCTGTTAAAATTTATAAAAAAGTATTTATACATCAAAATATTTATAATAATAATAATAATATTTAATTTTTTGATATTATGATTTATGATAATACTTTAAATGTTCTCCCATAATGTTTGTTACGTTATAGTGCTTTCTGATTCATCTTAAAATTATAATGGTTGGTTCCTCTGTTTCTATGTAAAGTCAACTTTTTCATGGGGCCCATAGATAAGATTTTAGTTTATAATGTGCTTCTGTTTGGTAAGATAGATCATAGAAGTGACTGGAATTTGGGAAAGATTTGCACGTGTGGGCTTAAAAGAGATTGGAGTGAACTTGATTGGTGACTTTACAAATGTGGAACTCAAAATAAACACACCTATCAGACTCTAAGAGAAATATAGCAATTGAAGAAAGGACAAAGATATTTTGACCCCTCTATGTCACTATATTTTCATCTTTTTATCTCTTTATGATCCCCCATCTCTTGTAAAATTAAAAAGTGAACCTTGAGGATGTCACGAGTAAAAGAAAAAGCACATAATATGAAAAGGTAAATGCTTTATCAAACAATTGATAAGATTAATTGGAATATGCTCACACTTAGGTTCATGCTTGACTGTGACCAATCGGTTATGTCACAAGACTTTTCCTATATTTGAAAACTAATTAAATGGTTCTAGAAGTTATTCTGTTCTGCAAATATCTGGGTTTTTGTTTTCCTTGCAGCTCCATGTGCAAATTAATTAAGGCTGCGTCTAAGTATCAGCGTCAATGGGGATTATGTGCTTCACGTGAATCTGGTCCCTAGCTATACTAACAGAGACCACTTTATGTGGGGAAAATACAGTGTGTGTTGCCGCTGATCTATCCATAGAGCTATTGGAATATGTATAGCCAGGCACCCCACCTGTTCGAGAGATAGTACATAAAGAATGGTCCAGATCAACAAGTGGGGCTTGCATCGATCGGCCATGGTTTTAGCATACGAGAATAGACTCTCCCTTCGCCTATAGTGCACAAAAAGTTAGACTATATATGGTCACCAAAGTCAAAAAAGTGTTCCAGTAAATGGAGGTAATTTTGCAAAGAACAAGCGGCGCCAGCTATGTCATAAAATAAGATTCCTCTTGCCCAACCAAACATACTAAAGGCATCGCTCAGGAGTCAGATAATGAATTTCCAGTCTGTTTAGGCAATTAACAATTAAATGGAATAAAATTCAGGTTATCTTTTGTTAAAATTCAGACGAGTTTTATTCCACAAAATTTTGAAAAATATATTGTTCTTCGAAGGTTCAAAGAAATCTTTGGTGATGCGGGAATGAGAACAACTAAATTCCAAATTCTGCACCAAGAGGATGACTTAATTCGTCCTATTATATAATCTGGTCAGTGTTTTCTACTTTGTGTTCCCATTTGGTTAATTGGTTTAACTAATAAGTAGGACTTGGTAATTAATCTGATACAGATCCTTGTTTGCTGTCAAAAACAAACAATATGTAATAATATCATAACATGCCACACCCACGGACATTGCACTTTATTTAACCTGGGTGGAAAAAAAAAAACAGGAACAAAAATCTATTTGTTCAACGGATAAATGTTTCCTTAGTCAAAATAGGGAAGTCTGCGGGTTGCTAAATAAATTTCCATATCTCTAGAAAGTGGATGCCACATCATCGAGAGCAGAGCACTTTAATTGGTAATGTTTTTTTAAGGAATTATTGGTATCTATAATGCTTTACCAACAGAAAAGCAGAAGGCACTTAACAAATTGTACCCATAACTATTAACAACAAAGAAGATAGCCAAAGTAGTCTAGATAACTTTAAATTTTCACATGACACTCGGTAAATATGTCAAAAAGAGATGGTGAAAATTTAAAGCCATCTACCTCGACACCAGAGTTTGTAGCAATGGCAAATAATGTTGTGTTGGGAATTGATTATTTGCGAGCTTTTGTCGCTTATACTCAGAAGTGTTATTTTATAAAAATAATTAAAAAATATTTGTTTTCAAAAGTTAAATTTTATTGCTTTTAGTTAAAAATAATTTTGAGTGAAAGAAAGGGAAATTTTGAGGAATAAAATTATTCTAATATATTTTTATTTATGTTCATTTAATATATAATTTTTTTTGTATAATTTTAATAAATTTTATTTTTAAAATTTATATTTAAAAAAAAAATAATTCTTAATAATATATTTTATAATTTAAAATTTAATTTTAACAAAAATTAATTTTTAAAATTTATGATAAAGTATCTTTTTATATACACATAATATTAAAAATATTTTTATATATTATTTTCAGTAATTTTACTTATATTAAAGTATTTTTATATTTTTATATCTAATCATAACAAATATAATTTTTTTTAGATAAAATTACTTTTATATAATTACATATAAACATTAAATATTTATTTTTAAAATTAATACTTTTATTGAAAGTTACTACTAAAAAATATAAATTTATACAAACACCCTCAAACTCAAAAGAAAATGAATTCAGAAGTAGCCTCTAATGTATTGAGCAAGTTGACAGAAAAGCTTCTCAATATGAACTGAACCAAGTTTTGCATCCACAAGTTTATTAAAGACGGAGACAGCACTTCCTAGCTCCTTCTTTCAATAAAATATTCTTTATTTTCTTATTCTTTTTTTTTTCCACGCTATATTAAATCTGCCACTGCGCGTTAAACAGTACTCTCAAGGAGTTATAAATAGAGCAGCCTCAAGGCTCTTCTTGGCAGTACACATTCTTCATCTCATCTAATTCTATAGTAAAGAACATAAAGATGGCAGAGACTCTTCGCATGGCCGTTGCAGTTCTTGGTACTTCTTTGTTTTTCTTTGTTCATTCCTTTGCTCCTTCGTATTATTGAGCATTACTGATCTCTGTGAGTCTTCAACTCAAAGTGACCCATCTGGGTGTTTCTTGCAGGGAATGCTGCTTCAGTATCCCTTTATGCTGCTCCAACGTATGTTATATAACTCGCAATTCTAGTACTCCATATCTGCTTGTCTTCTCCTTTCTGGAGAATACGAAACAATATTGAAACCATTTTCTTGGTTTCCTCCTGCAGGGTTACCTTTAAAAGGGTCATAAGGAAGAAA
>JASKGM010000948.1:0-12397 GCA_034509205.1 Ceratonia siliqua
AGGAAAATGGTTGATACCTTACAAATGAAATTCAAAAGAAAATAATAATGATAATAATAATGTGCATAACCAGAGAACAGAAGGAAATAACTAGAAACAAACAACGAAGATCAAATAACATCCAGTTCCCAAGATAAGCAACCAAAAAAAATAAATCAGAGGTCATTAACTTGTAAAAAAGAAGGACTCAAGGGCTTAGGTATGTCTTGTGTCTAACACTAGTCTATCCAAAGCATAATTAGAGAGCTATATTAAAACTCATTGACTATCAATATAATCTCCCCTGGCAGAGCATTATAGTCTAATTTCACTATAACTATCTTGACTGGATAGCAAAGAGACAAAGTAAAAGTGAGAAAAATGCCTCAAATTGACACAGTTTGTTTCAGTGTTTGCAAGATAGTAATCATGCTATTTTACCAGGAAGATTTGTTCAAAATATCAAAGAAACCATAAGGCTGGTTGGAAACCACATGAAACCATCACTGACTTTTCTGAAAACAACCTGAGGCATCGAATGAGTGGAAAATAGGGCGATTCATGCTAGAATCCCACCAAACTGAGAGTTTACATGCATTCTCACTTGTAGGGATCATTTTAAAATGAAACACAGAACAAAATCGTTTCTTTTTTCAAAGGAAAAGCCACAGAAAAGCAAACAATCCAGAATAGGTATTGACCTCAAAGGTGCGTTGCTTACAAATTCAGATTCCCATACCCCAATGATTCCCCAATATGCATAGTTAAAAAAACATTCAGTAAGCTGAAAAACGCTACCCAGCAAGAGGAATGATTATGGAGTTCTAAATAGCCTTGGATTATAGTAGATCAGAGACACGAGCTTTTTTAGGCTAACCACATGGATTTTTTTAGGATTTTAACCGAAATAATCGAACCTAAGTAATCCACAAATCATCCCAGTCATACACACTCACCCCACAGCAACGAGCATAATTCAAAAAATAAAGAATAGGGCTTACCTCCTTGATGTGCTGCAGGAAGCAACTTCCCTTTTCTTCCCTTCAAATTTCCAACAGCAAAGAGACAGAGGTAAATTTCTATTACTCTCCTCCTTTTCGTCATTCTCTAACCTTTTAATTCATAGGAGAAAACCCCCAAGAAAATGCCAAAGATCTGCCAGGCCGAGGGACCACTGTACGTTGCTGCAGAAAGGAATTGAGTTTGCGACTGTCCGTGAAACCTGGTGCCGCTGTCCGCAGTGTGATATACAGAGGATGCGGCAGTAGGGGAAAGCCAGGGCGTTGAGCTGGCTGTGAGACAGGTTGCTGCAGAAGTAACTGGAGCGTGAAATTGCGGAGGGAATGGCGCATCTTCGTGATGGAGAATGGAGCGTGGAATTGTAGAATGGAAGGGGAGACATCACTGAGGTATTAATCGCTCGTGAGCAAAAGGGAAAGCCAAGGGTCCGTGGGCTGGTCGTGAAGTGTGAATCGCAGTTGCAAGTGGGCATCTTAGTGAGGTAAGCTGGGGTGCCTGGTGGTGGAGCGTTGAGCAGAAATTGTAGAAAAAAAGGGGGACCAGGGATTGAAAGTGGCGATGATGGTAGGGGGTTGAGAGGATAACCGGAAATGAGGCATGGGTTAGGTCAAGGGGGATGAAAACGGGTTGGACCGGGTCAAAGGATTGGGTTGGGCCGAGAGCATGGCTTGCAAAGGAAGCTAGGCCCAGACTACAGATGGGTCATGGACTGAAAATAAAGGGAGAAATGGGATAAAATTTTTGAACTAAAATGAAGTTTCCCTTTTTTTTTAATGTTAATTTTAAAATTTTTGGTTATTATTTTCCATTTCATCTTTATTTTAGCTTTATTGGGCAAAAAATACAGTGTTGACAGTAGGTATGAGATTGTTTGTGATGAGTGGATGAAAATTAATTTTGTAAATATTATTGGTGAGTGTGGGAAAACCAAACCGTTCGTGGTGATTGAAAAACCAATCGTTGCTAGTAAGCAAGGAAAAAATAGTTGCACAAGTTTCTTAGAAATAATGAAAATTTTCTTGGGAGTTAAGGGTATAAGACATAGGTAATGTTTTTGGAGTTAAACTAGGATAAATATTGTGCCTCTACTTCTCTCTTACCTTTTCTTGTTTAAATTTTGTTTAGTATATCTGCATTTCTTACTACTGCGTTTTTAGTTAACTAAAACATATTTTTAGTTAGCTAATTATCTGTGTACTTTGATATTTTGCGCAACACTTACTGTCATTATGTTACTTTCTACATTACCATTATCGCCTCATCCCATATCAGTATATTTAACATTTATTTGTAAGTTATTGGTCTTGAAATCATTCAAAGCTTATTTTTCAAGAAATAACTAGCAAACTTTTATAAGGGTTAATATAATTTTTGGTCTATGAAGTTTCACTCAACTTTCATTTTGGTCCATATGGTTTAATTTCGTTCAATTGAGTCCTTACATTTTCATTAATTTTCACTTTGGTCTCTATAATTTAATTTTGTATAATTAAGTCCTTACAGTGTCAATAACTTTTATTTTGGTCTTTGCCGTTAAGGATCCACTTAACATCGTTAATATCATTGTTAAAGTGGTCAAAAATTAACCACATGATAAATTTACATATATGTCATGTGATTAATTGATTAATTTTTTATCACTTCAATAATGATATTAACTATGTTAAGTGAAAATTTAACAGTACGGACCAAAGTGAATGTTATTAAAACTGTAAGGACTTAATCCAATGAAATTAAATTATAAGAATTAAAATGAAAAATGTGTGAAACTGTAAGGATCAAAAATTATATTAACCTGTTTTATAATCTCAATTCACCTCCGATAGAACCCGAATTTCGTGCAATTACATGGACTCCAATTCAATCATGACCGTCTAACGCGTGTTAGACAGTCACAATTCATTCTTAGTTTTTTTTTTTTCATATATTACATAGCACATTTTTTAAATTTTTTTAATATAATCATAATTATCCAATTCGCGTTAAACGACCCAATCTCTTCAACCTTTCTTTGACATGATCATGATGTTCAACTCGCTTTAAGCGTTTGGATTTCTTTAACCCTGTGCAGTTGACAACTACGATTATCCTCATTCCCTCCCATATATTTATTTTGGGCAATTCTATGCTACCACCCCAGTCTGGGGCGGTAGCATAGAATTTTTATTTTTATTTTTATTTTTTAATATGAATAAATTATTGTTTATATCATATATTTTTTAAAGAGTTTTTTAAAACGTTTTTATATTTTTTAAAAATGTTTTTATTTATAAATAAATAGTGTCATAAAATTATGGATGAATAGTACATAAAAGATATAAAAAAATTTAAAAATGTTTTAAAAAATTTTTAAAAAATTATATGATATAGATAATAATTAATTAATGTTAAAAAGTAAAAAAAAAAATCAAGACAAAAAATTAAAAAAACATCAAATTTGGATGCCGAATTGAATGGTATAGCCCTATTTTTGGGGCTGTACCACAGCAACCACAACTTATTTTTCAATGTATAAGGGGCTGTTTATTTGGGCTTATCAGAGAATGTCTTTTCTCCTTCTCATACAGAAGGAATGACTTTTTTTTTAAGGAGAAATTGTTTTGTATTTGGATGCAATAATTAAGAAGGAATTTTGAAGAATAGTGAATAATTTTTGAGATAAAAGTTTCTCTCTTCTTATTGTTTTTCTTATTAGAAGAAGTTACAATTTTTAACTTCTCCTTATAAAAGGTTTTCTCTATTTTCATAACTTATTATTTTTATATAAGTTCAAATAAATAAATATATTTTTATCAAAATATATTATTTTTTTTAAAAAATAATTTATTATCAAAATAAGTTCAAACAACTGGCTTAAACCATATTAAGGCGAATGGGGTTTAAACCCCAACTTTCCCAACTTTTTTTAACATTTCTTTTTGAATGGGAAATCCAAAGTGTGAGAAAAGAATTGGTCGCTCCCTGGACTCTTTGCTTGAACAATTTGGTAAGTAGAGTTGAAAGAAAATAACGTTTTACTTTTCCGTTATATCATCCTCCCCGGAGAATATTTGTCCGTGAATTTTTAAAAAGCGCACACCCCGCGTTATTTGCCGATTTGGGGCGATGATGTTGTAACTTGCAAGACCTCTCCTTTGGCTTCTCCCTCCGGTACTCCCGCAGCAACTCTCTCCAATCGGCTCACGGTTACACCTATACTTGTGATTACCACCTCCCACTTCCGATTCTGAAATCTGAAGCATATGCGTAATGCTGCTCTCCTTTCTCTTTCGTTTGGTTGCCACCAGGTATTTTTCCATTGTTGATTATATTGAGCTTTGTATTGATTCAGTTCTAAAATGCAACACTTTTTCCATTTTTTGATTTAAAGCGCATTGGGTTTCTGGAATTAGCTCCTTGAGGGGCATAGGATCGAGCATCTGGTGGATTCTCACAACTTGAAATTGATAATTAAGTTGATAATTACAGTGATGCTCAATTCTTATTCAGTTTGTTCTGCACTTAGATTTTGTCATTTTACTGATAAATTTTGTCCGTATTATGTTTCTCCATTTTGTGTCTTTGAATGAAGTAGATTAGCGTGTTTTGCTTTTTTGGAATTTCTGTCCTAATTACACGAAAGTCTTTATTGGGTTTGTAGTGTACACTTTTGCTTGACAGCCATAATGGAGGTGAGGGCAGTGGTTTATTCTCTGATAATCTAAAAGATACTTAACACTTTGAAGTGCTTTTGTCTTATAGTGGACCAAAATTTGAAAAGGGAGCATGACTTTGAAATCAAAATCTAGAAAACTACTTCCTTTCCTGTTTTGAAATAATGTACTTCATTGATGAAGAAAGGAGAGGAGGTAAGAGATTTTGGAGAAAAGAGAAAGAATAGAGAAAAGGAGAACTTGAGACATGAGAGAGTAAATTCTCTTGTATTCTGATTCCTCATGCTTAACTCTTTCTACTGGCGTGGCACTGCTGAATGCTTCTAATCTTACACGATTGAAAACCTAATTCATCATCGAATTTCTTACAATTGCTTTGCATATTTTGTTAATATGATGTTGCTCAAAATTGAACAATACATTTAGTGATGATTCATGGATAATATATAGTATAAAGCCTATTTGCATCTTCAGATCCTAAGGAAGTATAATTGCAGTTCATGCTGTAGCTTGTTTGATTCTCATTTCACTGTCAAGGAGCTCGGGAACTTATAATGTTAGAGGACGATAAGTTTTCTCCAAAGGGTTCCAAGTATTCATTTGAAATCATTTACTAAATTCACATGGGAATTTATGAAACTCTTTACTTCTGTTTCAGTTAATCTAAAACAAGGACAAGCTTTTCCATGTTGCAGTTAACTAGTTGCAGAATGGGTATTTTGTTTTACCATGTGTCTACATTCCAGGGAAAGTTTTGGAAAGGGGACTTTGGCTTGTCAAGATTTTTCCATACGAGCAGTTCTAAACTCAGGTTGCTTGGATCCAATGTTAATGATTCTTATAGTGGAGGTTTCAGAAATACATGCACTTTACAATATATAGCAGCTGGAACTGAATGTAGGTCTAGAGGTGTTAGATGCAGGAAACCAAGTAATGCAAGCCAAGAATTCTTGTATTCAACTTATGTGTCAAGCATCAAAAGTTGTTTAAGATCTGACAATTTTAAGAGGATAGCATACTCTAATGTCAAAGAGGAGATTTTGGCAAATCAAAACAGGAAGCATATTGTTAAACTGTTCGTTATTGACATTGAAACCACTGGAATCTGCAGAGAGAGAGGACGCATAATTGAAATTGCAATTCAAGATCTTCAAGGGGGCATGAACAGTTGTTTCCAAACCCTGGTAAACCCTGAACAGGTTGTTCCAAATTCTCGTATCCATGGTATAACTACTGAGATGGTGAAACAGCCAGAAGTCCCAAGGTATGCTATTCTTTCCCAACCAATAAACTGATTTTGATATTAGCTCTGTATTAAATCCTCATATTTTTAGACAGGCATGATTTGTACCTGTCATTGGACAATATGAATTGAAAAATTAGAAAGAATTTATATCGATTGAGAGTTGGATATGCCGGTTCGATATTCCTGTTGTTTTGCTGTATTTCTTTTCATTTTACCAATAAACTGACTTAAAGACAAATAATGTAAAGTTTAGGTTGAAAACTAAGCTTTTATCAAGATCACATTTTCATGAAAATATAATAGTTTGGATAGGTTCAAGCAATGATGCATTTAAAAGAAATGAATTTTATATTCTATCCTATTTATACTTCTGATTGAGAATTAATCGAAGTTGCTTATTGTATATTTTTCCCAATGCTTGTAGTCTCACACTTGCTTCATTCTACGGTTGCAGTATTCAGTTTCATAATGAATTGTATAAGCAATTAAGTGCCAAATCTGTGTTGAGAAAATGAATCTTCATAATGAATTATCTAATAAATTGTGTATTCCAGTGCAAACATGCCACAATTTGACATTATAAGTCAATAATCTTAACACTTATAAGTATGGATCTTCCAATTGCCCAAAACAAACATTTAATGCTGACTTTTGTTATTAGATAAGTACAATAACTGTAGCACAGAAATAGAATGATAAGAAATAGTTTCAATTCATGAATAAAATAGATAATTGATAGCCATTTGAAGTTAAGTTGACAAAACAGGGTTCATTAGCTCCTTTGTATAATCTTATGAGAATTTTCTGTTTAGGATGAAAGAGCTGATTCCAATTCTGTTGAAGTATATCAGAAGCCGCCAAATACCTGGAGGACTTGCTTTGTTCGTTGCTCACAATGCACGTAACTTTGATCTACCATTCTTGACCAAGGAATTCAGTTGGTGCTCATATGATATTCCTCCTGACTGGTTATTTCTAGACTCGCTGCCTCTGGCACGTGAGGCAATGAAATTAAAAGGTAGGTTAGTAATGGGGCATTCTACTTCTATCATCTCTCCCTTTCAACATATTCTTGAAGTTGATGATTTTTTTTTGTACAGAGCCAAGGGGTTCTCGGAAACTGACACTGTCAGCACTTGGTGAATACTATGGGATTCCACGAGTAGGTCCACATCAGAGGGCCATGTCAGATGTGCACTTGCTATCAGCTGTATTTGGGAGGCTGACTTTTGACTTGAAGCTTTCAGAGAGTGACCTTTTGGAAAGAGCTATTAGAGCCTCCGAGCCAATAAAGTTGAATAACAAGAAGAGCCGAAGCTAGCAACATATTGGTTCATTGTATGTTGTAATATTTATATATCTCCCAAAATTGTCCCCGTTTTTATATTGTCATCAATGGATAGAGGCAAGACCTTTGGTGGCCACCCTCTAGTCTACTACTTGTTTATTTGTATATAGAAGTTTAATTTTATTAAAGTTTAGTTCACCCTCTTAATCTAAACACCAGCTATCCACTATCTCATAGTGTCATCTATCTCTGGTCTAAATTTTGAATCACAACTCGCTACTAGTATAATCTTTTTCTCCATCGCTAAAGCCTAATGGCTGTTCCACGAAAGCCAGAAAGCGTCGTTGTGGTGCTAAAGGCTATTCTACAAATGCCAAGAAGAGTTTGTGGTTGGTCGGTTGCCCAATCAATGTTTTAAAATCCAAACCGACTTGGTTGGTTTAATGGGTTGAATCCATATACGGTGAGGTTTGATGTTTAGGTTATCTATATTTATATTATTTAATATTTTAAAAATAGAATCGATTATTACTAAAAGTAACGATTTATAGTTCAGCTCTGTCAAAGTTAAATTACAGTAGGACCGGTATTTAATATATATATATATATATATATTATATTATATTGATGATATGATATATAAATAAATAAATAAATAATTTAATATAAAAATAATCATACAATACATATTAATATATATAAAATATTATTAAATTACATAAATATACAGAAAATAAGTTTAGAATAATATAAAACACATGAATTATATGCATTTATATTAAAAATAATAAAAATAATATTATTTTAAACTCAAAAATTTATAAAAGAAAGTGGTTCTAAAACGTTCGTCGTTTAGTGAAAAAAGAAAAGAAAAAACTAAACAATTTAAACTAGTACGGTTCACCAATTTTGACCTTTTTTTTTTTTTTCACTTATTCAACAGTTTTTCAGTCTTGTTTTTTTCAACAATGATACTAATTATATATGGGTTTGGAAGAGTTGTTTTCTTTAGAATCTTTTATATATAATTTTAATTTAAAAAAGTAGGATAATTATTTAGCAACTCACCACTATTTATTTTTTATTAATTTAAAAAATATTTAGATGATAAATTAATAATTTTTATTTAAAATTATTGATTTATGTAAATATAATTAAAATAAAATGAATGAATAGACATGCACTACTAATACTAGTTAATATATAAGGCTTTGGAAGAGGTTGGTGATTTATTAATAACTATCTATAAAAAATAAAAAAATATAAAAAGTGAATAGTAAGCAATGTTTTTAAAATTGGACTGGTTATTGAATTAGTGGGAGGATAGAGTTACGAGTCAGTGGTCCAATCGGGATCAAACTGAGATCGAACCAGATTTTAATTAAATAATATTTTTAATTTTTTAATTTATAATATATATATATATATATATATAGTGCAAAATACTAATATATTATATATATAATTATTATTACTTAAATAGAAAATAAATTAACATTAAAATAATCAACTAAATTATTAATAAATACTAATAAATTTAATCTAATATACTTGAAAATTGAAATTGAAACATCATTAAATAATTATATTACAAAGTAGTAAACTACAACCATGAACCAACTAAAATAAATAAGTCCACAATCACTAAAGTCATACAACATCCTCAGTCAAAGTTTAATCACAAAATCAAATAATTCCACAATCTAAAATTTCTCAATCAATAAAACATTCATTAACGGTCAATCCAACAATTGGGATGGGATCATCACTGCTACAATCACTATCATCATCATGATTATCAATTGATTCCAAATGCACAAATGGTTGTTCAACTTGTTCTGATGTTCCAATATCATTCTCACCTAATTACATAACAAGCAAAGTGCCAAAGTTAATTATGATATCATATTAAAAAGAATACTTGAGATTTTTACATATTTTATAATCAAAGATTATGGATATTGGAATACTTACCTTCACCATTTATTGGAATTCCATTTTCTTTATAGATAGCATTATCAATATCAATATCAACATTGCCATTGTCAAACCCTGATGCTTCTTCTTTAACAATCCAAAAATCAAGAGTGTTAATGCATTCATAATCAATTAGATTATAGTTTCTAGTTTTGACTGCTTTATAATGTAACCTAAAACAAAACATTTGAGTAAATATCAAATATACAATTATAATAAGTAGGTAAATAAAGAATATAAGTAATGATAAAATGTAATCTCTACTTTATTTAATTATTTATATACCTGTTCTTTAAATGCAAGTTATAAGTTGTGAACACCTAATTTTGTCCAGGGGTTTCTTAAAATTAACAATTTTCTCTCAAAAAAAAAAGAAAAAAAAAGAAAAGATAGAAAAATGAAAAATGTATGGAAATAATTAAAAATGAATAAATAGATAAATAATGAAAATAATAAAATGATAAGAGAAGAGGGAAATAAAAAGAATATTATTAAAAAAATTATTAATTAATTAAAATAAAACAAAAAAAGAAAAGAAAAGAAGAAACAAAAGAAAGAAAAAAAAAAAGTCCTAAAATCATTTTTTGGCAGCCAAAAACGTCCAGCCCAAGTCACAAACTTCTCAGCCCAACCCAATGCACCAACAAAAAAAAAATATAAAAGGGAAGCCCAAAGGCCATTTTTGGCAGTCCATAAAATTTTTTGGTCCAATCCAATAACCAACTCAGAACCCATAACCCGCCTGACTCGGATCCCCCAAAATCCCTAACCCCCAAATCAACTCTTCTTTTCCCTGTTTCCTCTCACCTCTGCTCTATTTCCTCTTTACCTCACGCCACAACGTTCGTCCCCTCTGTCATCCCACTGTCTTCCTTGAAACCACGCACACCTGATTTCTGGTTACCCAAATCATCTACTCCCCGCGAATCTCTCCCATTCTCTCCCCCAAATCGACCCAGTTCCCCCATCTCTTCGTTCCTTCCATTTCCGTGATGGTTACCACAAAAGAGGCGCTCCCCAAATCCTGCGTGATTCTCTCCACGAATCTGTAAGCTATCTCATCCCCTGGAATTCAAAGACTCGGTGGAGGAAGGCGAAAAGGAAACTCCAAATCTAATTACTCAATTTCAGCTGAACCACGCTAGGACGAAGGGGCTTGATTCAGGGAGTTGGACTCTGATTTTTGACTATAAGAAAGTCTTCTGAGAAGAGAGGATATCATCAACTAAGACCCAACCGAGAGACAGAAGAGATTGAAAAGAGACTTAGGGGAATCAGCGAAGAGAGAGGTGCCAAAAGAAAAAGATATTGAATCTCTGGAGGAGAGAAGGAAATGATTGGAAAGTGATTCTCTAAATCATCCTTCAGAGGGAAAAGAAGAATATCCAGAGGCTGCACATAGGAAGAACCTGAAGCCATTGTTTTACTGTGAGTATAAACGATGGTTGGAATAGGATAGACTCTTAATTCAATTTTTTTCCTTTTTTTTTGGTACTTTCTTTTTGTTTTAATTTGGTGTTATTGCTATGCGTTAAACTAGTTCAATTTGATCTAAATCCCATGATAATATATGTTTTGAAACTGGACTTTACAGGGTAGTATATATATTTTATCTATTTGTTAAAGGTATGGCTTATTCATGGCACTTTGTTGTTAAATGGTGTATTGTAATTGAACTATTAATCCTGGGCATGGTGTGCTAATGGCTGTGATGTAAGGTTTTGTCTGAGAGTGTATTAGGATAATGTTGGTTTAAATCCCTCATACCATTATATTAACTCAGCTCAGTCATGATTTAATTCTGTGGTTTGACTGACTTAAACCGGGTTGAAAGCCAGATTTCAAATCCCCCTCGGCTAAAATTTATTACGGTCCCAATTCTGCTCCCTTGTTTATGCATGAAGAGTAGCTTAATCAGAGTTTATAAGAACAATACCATATGGTTCATGTCTTAACATAGAGGAGGTCATCCTGGTACCATTCGTTGCCACTGTTTTGTTCTTAGAAATTGAAATGCTCATTTTTATTCAAAAGAGGGGTATTACTATTCTTTTATACCTACCAAGCTAGCTGATCTCTGGTAAAGGGACTCAGTTTGATTTCTTTTTTAAAAATGGTAAACCGTTTTCACAATCCAAAATGGTTAACTCTTAATATGCTTGTAAACACCTGATTTTGTCCGGGTAAATTTTAAAAATTTTGAAAAATAGACAAATTTAAGGAAAATTAAGAAAATATAACAAAACAAGGAAATATGGTAATATTAACCACATGACAAATCAAAGTTAATAAAAAGAAGAAAAATAATACATTATAAATACTCCATTAGCTCCTCTTTTTCTTTCTTCAATGATTGTTGCTACAGTTCAGCGAGATAACCAAATTAATCCAGCCATGTTTTATCACATAAGCCATTCAACCTAAAATACTCACTACCCATCAGTCTCAACCTTCCTAATCCAGTTCACTTGCTTATGGCCCGGCCCAGTTAGTTTTCACCATTTTAGTTGTCTGTATGATAGCATAGCCGTAGCATTTCCTTTAAGGAATTATCTCTGCTGCTTCCACACACTTCTCCCATCTTCTGCAGTTTCATTCTCTTAGCCAGCACATCCTAGTCTGGTCGTAGAAGGTATGTGGTGGCTACAAATATCTCTGTTTCATTTAATGATCAAGATTCCTAGAGGATCTCTTCTTCATCGGGGCGGTCATTGCTGACTTCAGGGATGTCTTTCTCTTCCCTCAATCTCCAGCTCACCGTTTTACAGCAAAGGGATAAGAAGGAAGGGGATTTTTAGGTGGAAGAGGAGTAGTTTAGGGCAGATAGGTTTGGTTTTGTCTATAAATTAGAAAGATAAAGCCATGGAAAAAGGGAGAAGTAGATTGGAGAGCGGATAGGGAGAGAAAGCAAGAATTGGGGAAATAAAAGAATAGAGAAAGGGGATTTCGAAAGGGAGGACAGAGAGACTTAGCAAACCAAAGCAGAGTAAGAAAATTGAAGGAGAAGACTCGAAAATAGAGAACCTTTGGAGATAACTTGAAGAGAAAGAGCAAAATCTTAGAAGGAGCGGAAGTGTTTGGGAATCAACCTTTCGGCACTATCACAGATTCAAGGCTTTAAGGCAAGATGTTTTCATTATAGGATTTGCTTGGGGTTAAATTTGTGCTAGGAATGACGTGCTTGTCATGGGTCTTGTGTCTTCTGATTGCTGTTAAATTGATTAAACTAGTTTG
>JASKGM010000959.1:0-12391 GCA_034509205.1 Ceratonia siliqua
CTGCAAGTTGGGGCCTCTACCCAACGGGCTTGTGAGTAATCCAACCTATCACGGATTACCCACAATTTTACCAAGACTCAATCCATTTACAGTTTAGTGCTAATCCAATACTGATCACTTAATTAATTCTGTAATTAGACTGATTATTAATTAATGCTAATCCAAAAAATTAATTAAATTAAATTAACATATAATGCCTTAGAACCAAATAAGAATTTAGATGTTATGGGAGACATGATATAAAAATAAGTGCCCTACGTGACTAATGACACCTATTATAATTTTCTTTGTAGTGACAAAATTATTTAAAAAGAAAAAGATTTTTTAATTAATTATAATTTTAAAAAGTCTATCTTTATAGATAGTAGCTCATTGAGATTTTGTATATATGTGTTGGGGTACAGATTAAACAAAATTGGCCAATATTATATTTATATTGTCTTTTTAATTTTTATTTTATTTTTTAAAAGATAATAATAAATTAAAATTTTAAAAAATTAACGTAATGTCAAGACATTAATATTTTTATGTCCTTTTGATTAAGAAAAATATTTTATGAGATTATATTTTTATGGCATCATTTTAAGATATTATTTTAAATTGTTTGATGGATTAAAAAAAATATGAGATATTATTTTAAAATATAATATTTTATTAAGTATCATAATTAAAATTATCTTGTACTTTTATCATAACGTATCTATATTAATTTATATTAATATATGTGATATTAAAATATAAAGCAAGATATTAAATTAATTATTATTATTTTTTGATTTAATTATATTTTTAGTCTTCTAATTTATTAAAGTTATAGTTTTGATCCCTTCATTTAATTCTAAATAATATAATCTCTTAATTTTATTATTTTGATTAATTTTATCATGTAAGGTTAAAATGATGAAATTATTTAAATTAAAAAATTATATTATTTAAGATAAAATTAAGAGAATTAAATTATAACTTTTAAAAATTTAGAGGATTAAGAATATAATTTAACATTATTTTTTTATTATCATTATAATATTTTAAAAAAATAATAGATAATAAGAAGATTAAATTTTTTAGTAAATTATTATTTAAAAAGTGAAGTAAAAGAATATTGGCGTAAGACTCACATCACTTTTATAAAAAAAAAAAATAATGGCGTAACACGTAAGTAGCTTTAGCACTGTATATGTGTATTTTTGTCTTTTCATTGTCTTTAGCCCGTCATGTCCCTCATTTCCAGCCAAAGCGAGTCAGCCAGTCAAGCACTTCGAAAAAGTCTGCGCGTTTCGGCAGTCTAGTCGGCCCTGAGCTTGAAAAACTCGGCCTTCTTTGTCTGACCCGTTGAATATCATTCCAGCTCTCTTCCTTTCCAATTCACACCGATTATCCTCACAATATCATGTACAAATTCACGAGGGTAACTTATCTTCTCTCTTTCTGTCATTGCTATGGTCCTCCAATTTTGGCTTTGATTATTCAAACCTTTTGTAGACTTCCTTTTCTGCTGTTTACTAAGTTTTGCCTTTCCTTCTGCGCAGAGCAATGATTCTACCTAATTTCGAGAGCTCTGTAAGCTTCATTGGTTTTCCTGAGTTAAATTCTCCAATAACCAAGGTGGGTATTTGTATACTGTGGAAAATTTGTGTTAATTCTTAATATGGGTTCCATGAGTTTATGCTTGTATTGATTAATATCGAAGTCAACTTGACTGGGTTTATCGGGGTTTTGACATTTTCTTTTGCATCTATGATCTGTATAGTACTAGTCACTGATCTAGAGTGTCAATTTCGGTTTAAAAAAAAGTAATTGCTGCTTTTGTTTTATTATGTTTTAATTTATTGATAGGTTGCTTTAGCTTGTGTGAAGTTCTGAATTGTGTTTCTGCTCTTTCTTTTGTTTTGAATGCGTCTCAGGGTGTGATCTTTGGAGAACTTTAGTATTGATTATGTAGTTTGTGTTGTGGGTTGCACCGAATACCAATCTGGCTGAGGGGTGTCTGGATTATTTCTCCGTGGTTAATTTTGGGATCTTGAAGGAGATGGTTCTGAGTAGCCAAATTTTCAGTGTTCACATTGTTGTCATTATCTGGCTGCTGCTTGGTTGTAGCATGACCTATGGGACTGACACTGATCTCTTCTGCTTGAGAAGTATAAAAGATTCACTGGAAGACCCTTATAATTATTTGCAGTCTTCCTGGAATTTCAATAACAATACAGAAGGCTTTATATGTCAATTTACTGGGGTTGAATGTTGGCACGATGATGAGAACAGAGTTTTAAATCTCAAGCTGTCAAATATGGGACTCAAGGGCCAGTTTCCTCGTGGAATACAAAATTGCTCAAGCTTAACAGGGTTGGATCTTTCAATCAACAAACTCTCTGGAACCATACCAGCAGACATCCCTAAACTTCTTAAGTTTGTGACATCTCTTGACCTCTCTTCAAATGAATTTTCAGGGGATATACCTGTGGGCCTTGCGAATTGTTCCTATCTAAATACTCTTAAACTTGACCAAAATCGACTAACTGGTCAAATTCCTCTAGAACTTGGCCAGCTCTCACGGATTAAGACATTTACTGTCACCAACAATCTTTTGACGGGTCAAGTTCCAACTTTTGGAAGTGGTGATATTACAGCAGATAGTTATGCAAATAATCAAGGACTTTGTGGTGGTCCCTTGGTGCTTTGCCAGGCCAAGTCTTCCAAGAGTAACACTGCAGTGATAGCTGGGGCAGCTGTTGGTGGGGTGACTGTTGCAGCATTAGGATTGGGTATTGGTATGTTCTTCTATGTGCGCAGAGTTTCTGTGAAGAAGAAGGAAGAGGACCCTGAAGGAAACAAATGGGCAAGAAGTCTAAAGGGAACTAAAGGAATAAAGGCAAGCTATATTGATGCATCAGCATAACCAATCACATATATGATTATACTTAGGGAAGCTATTCATTTTTCTTCTTGTATCCATTTGTATTTTAGAAAATAACGTCATTGTAGCAAACATATATAATGGAAATTAGTTCTTACAAAAGATTTTCAATTAAAAACCTTTCTAGAAAATATTTTCAATTGAAAAAATTTCTTAAAAATGATGAAATTTTTTCTTAAAAACGATTTGTACTCTTGAATTTGTCATTGACATCAACTGGGTAAAAGGCCTTTGGAACTGCTTCACCAAACATAGGAAAATAATATGTTTTCTGTACTGTGCACGAGAAAATGTATCCAAATTATCAGAAAAAAAAGTATTTTATAACAAGTTATTTTCTGTAAAACAAGAAGATCCCTACTTTGTATTGTTGTATATACTTTTCAACTCTTATGATGATATTATGCTTAATTATACTGAATTGAACATCAGGTTTCTATGTTTGAGAAGTCAGTTTCAAAAATGAAATTGAGTGATCTCATGAAGGCTACTGACAGCTTCAGTAAAGGAAATATTATCGGGACAGGAAGAACAGGAACTCTGTATAAAGCTGTCCTAAATGATGGCACAATACTCATGGTTAAGAGATTGCAGGAATCTCAACACACAGAGAAAGAATTTCTGTCAGAGATGGCTACACTGGGTACTGTCAGACATCGTAACTTGGTTCCTCTTCTAGGTTTTTGTGTGGCAAAAAAGGAGAGGCTTTTGGTCTATAAAAATATGCCAAATGGAACCCTCCATGATCAGTTACATCCTGCGGCTGGTGGGAGAACCATGGAGTGGCTTTTAAGGCTCAAAATTGCAGTTGGAGCAGCCAAAGGATTAGCATGGCTTCATCATAGCTGCAATCCTCGTATTATCCACCGAAACATAAGCTCGAAGTGCATCTTGTTGGGTGAAGATTTTGAGCCCAAAATTTCTGATTTTGGCCTTGCTAGATTGATGAATCCAATTGATACACATTTGAGTACTTTTGTAAATGGGGAATTCGGGGATCTAGGTTATGTTGCTCCTGAGTATACAAGAACTTTGGTGGCTACACCCAAGGGAGATGTTTATAGCTTTGGGACCGTGCTTCTTGAGTTGGTGACGGGTGAGAGACCTACTCATGTGGCTAGAGCTCCGGAAACTTTTAAAGGAAATTTGGTGGAATGGGTTTCACAGCTCTCAAGCAACTCTCAACTCCATGATGCTATTGATGAATCATTAGTTGGGAAGGGTGTTGATGGTGAGCTTTTCCAATTTCTTAAGGTTGCATGCAAGTGTGTTTTAGCAACTCCAAAGGAGAGGCCCACTATGTTTGAAGTGTACCAACTTCTAAGAGCAATTGGCGGTAGATACAATTTCACAGCTGAGGATGAGATATTGGTACCTAGAGATACCGGTGATGTTGATAATTTAGAGGAACTTATTGTAGCTCGAGAAGGAAATGATTGAAAAGGTGTGTGAGATATATATAGGGGTATCTGTAATCAATTTTAATATGTAATTATAATTTTCTATGTGGTCCTAAAATAAATGTTAGTTTATAAATTATTTGATGATCTAGATCCAGTTGTGTGCTACCAATATTGAAACACCCATATAATTATCATCAATTGCAAACTACTAGTATACATAGGTGAGCTACTTTGTTATAGTCCTTAATGTATTCTGATTTCCTTATTCTCCCCTTTGTTTGTCGATACTTATAGTAAAACTCACTTTTACATTGTGGATCTTTTTCTTACTAGTTTATGAAGCAATTAATTGAGTTTCTAGTTGGTTTGATTACCTCCTTTTAAGAAGTGCTAGCAGATTAAACTACAGGGGATAAAATGTCACTAAACATACAGAATTATCTTATTTTTGTCCTTATTTTTTAATTTTTCTGTTGCTATTTTTTATTTTATAATATAATATATATTCACATAGTGGGAAAATTGATACTATCTTTTTATGAAGCTTCCACAATCAATATGTATGTGGTGTGCATGTAGAGAATGGTTGTTAACTTGAGCTTTAACTCATAAACTTGTCTGAGTTTAAGAATTTAGGTGTGAAAATCGTATCAACCAACTCACAACTAAACTCTGATGTGGTGTAATCTTCTAAACTCATGAAGGTCGAGAATTTACCAACTGAGTTTAAGATTTTGAGTTCAGCTGGTCACTAGGCCATTTTCAGCCATATTTTGGCTGGGCTAGGCACTGGGCCAGCCAAACCCAGTTGGCCCCAGCACCTCCTACTTTGACAAATTTCCCCTGCAATAATCCTATTTTCTGCAGCCAATTTCCCTTGGATCCTTCTCTGTGATTACCGATTTTCTTCGTGGATCCTCCTTCTCTCTCCCCTGCATTCCCGTTTCTCTCTCTATAGGAACCTATCTTTCTGGTGAAGAAGATGATGGTGGTGACGATGATCAGTCTTTTGAAGATCTTTGTTAAAAATTTCCACTTTTCGAGTTTAATGTAATGGTTGCTTTCTGGTTTCACTTTGCAGTTTGCTCATTTATTATGTTATGTATGATTTTTTTTTATTATGTGATTTAAGACTCTTGTTACTTGACTTTTGGATATTAAATTATGGATAGATATGCTATTTCCTATTAGTTTATTTCCCCAATTTATGATGCACTTAAGTATTTTTATTATGGGTATATATACTTCATTAACTATTTATTAGAATATGTAACTTTCAGAGTTTACAAGTTGAGTTTTTGCCCTGCTCACGAGTTTACTTAAACTTTGCTAGTTTGACGACCATGATGTAGATTGTGTGGCCATATGCAGTCTTGGGCAATATTTTCCATTGTAGCATGCAACATGGAAACATTGTTACAGCAACAACTGGAAATTAAAAGGATTAAATTTTTTTGTTTTAGTTAGTATTTTGAGGTCAAAATGGAAGGACAATGACGAAAAAAAATTAATTAAACCATTATGCCTGTTTAGGGACTAAAATATTATAAGCCTATCAAAAAGCATATGGACATTTCTTAATGAGTTTGATAACATTAGCACCAGACGTGACGTTCATAGGTCGTGCCAGGTACTTCAGAGTTCCATAAAAACATATTGACCACTTATGAGAGAAGTAGTAAGAAAGGAACATCAAAGTTTGGTTGTCTGGGGGAGGGAGAACAGCAGGTTATATCAGGTGTGGCTGATGATGATAAAAATTGAAGCATAGCCATAAATGAGACTCCATATATTTAAAGCTATGCAAGGAAGAAATTGAAGTTTGGCATAGTTACATAGATTTCCTGCTTGTTAGAGAAACAAGTAGCACCCTGCTCCCTTGTGAATGACAGAAAGCTAATACTGTTGAGTTGGATAATGAATTTTATTTTCCGTTTTTTTTAGAAAACTTTTCCTTCCATTTACGTTTACAAGCTCTTATGAAGTTTCTGAATGGATACTCCATACAGTCTTGTCTTCTCCGTCCACACAAAATTGCTTTGCTGAGGTTCTGCTACTGAAAATGAAATCCAAATGAAAAATTTATTTGTTGATTTTGTCTTACTCCATCCACAAGAATGGGCTCTTATGGTTTTAGATTTGAGTACAGAATCCAGAGATTGAACCTTATGTTGAGTTGTCATACTCGATCCTTAACACATGGTTCTCAAGTCACCCAAGAGGTTGGGTCTTGTAGGTCGATTAAGGCTTCCATGGTGAATGTTGCTAACTGGAAACCATTCTATTTTCTGTTCTTGAAGCTGCTTTTGTTCTGTTGTGATTAATTTTCTGGATGTTTGAAACAAGTTATAGGATTGCTTAGCCTTAGATGGTCTTTGAAAGTTGCTGGAGTTCTTGCGCTTGCTAATTTTTCAAATTTTCTCAAAACATTTTGACATAATTTCCTCTATTTTCTATCAAACGAAACAGGTGAACTTAGGAGATAAATATGATAACTGAAACTTGATGAACGTTTAGTTTTCGAGACCTTTCAGATATATATATGTGTATAAATTATAAAAGAGGTTTAATGTTTATTGAAGAACACTTTCTATTTCCTTTTTCTTTCTGGCCGTTGAACAGAAGATTAATTAGCGTTGAATTTGTGTTGTTTCTCACTTGGTTTTGGGTGACTTAAGAGTGAGCCGAGTTCAATTTCCACTTTTTCTTTTATTTCCTCTCTATATTGTTAAAATTGCTGATGGAGTGTTGGTTAATTTTGTAATTGTCAAGAGGTATTAAGAATTTAGGAAAGTCGTGTAGCTTGGGAAAAAAGTTAGTGCACCTTGTTGCCAGGTATTAAGGATTTAGGAAAGTCTTGTAGGTTAAGAAAAGAGTTACTTGTAGTGCACCCAAAGTAAAGGGTATACATAATACATGTAAAGTTTGTACGGTCATAATATTAATATAAATAGAGATTGAGAGTCAGTGTTATACACAACTTCATTGAGTCTTTCATTGATATATTTTGTTTGGTCACTCTGTTTACATGTCTTTGTGTGGTGATAGTATTAGTATAAATAGAGATTGAGAGTCAAAATTATACACAACTTCATTGAGTCTTTCATTGATATATTTTGTTTGCTCACTTCCTTTTATCTCTAACTTTGTTCTTCCTATTTTCTCAAAAGTAACCAGCCGCTGAAATTTATGTTTCTTTTTCCTCTCAATTAAATTTGGATTCAATGACTTCTCAATTGGTTTCGAAATTATAGAAAAGTTCTGAATTCTCTCTCAATAGTAATGATTTAAACAACTTTGGCTAGGCATTTTCACAGACACCTAGCATGCTTGTTTATTGTAAGCAATTCCCTCCAACATGAAATGAACCTGAAGTGATTGTGGGTTTCTCTCCCAATTGTAAGTAGCAACCTGTGAAAAACAGAAAAAGAGATTGAGTTTTCTCACTCAATTATGGCCACTAACAGCACCTTCAGTCTCGTGAGGAGAGGTAGCTGTAATTGAAGTCTTGGTCTCGTCCTCTTGAATGCCACACCACATGTTATTCAGATCTTCTCTCTGTTCCTTTTTACAATACTGCTGTTCTGTTTGTTTTCTTTTCTTCATCTGCTACTGGCCAATATTCTACTAAACTCTTTCTTTTCCTCAGCTCATGTGCAGCTGTATCATTTTTTTTGAAAGGTGCCATAACTTACATTAAACAATAGAAAGGGCAGGGTAGTAAATTTACTTTAGGAGGGAAGCAAATCTAATGCACCTAGGGAATTTCTCCATCAGATGTGTTAATTCTTCTAATGGGATGTTAGCAGCAAGGGAGACCTTGTTATGTGAAGGTAAAGTTAAAGGAGCTGGTGGTAACAAGAGGGGTGTGGAGCATGGATTTCTCCATCTTCACATCACTTGCAATTCTCTTGCAATCATTGCATGCAACCATACATATACTTAAATGTTTTACTTGCATGCATTTATAGGTAACACGTGTATGTAGTTAGATGTACGCAAATATTGAGATTGTAGAAAACAAAGGGGAAATCAGCCTCAACACATTACATGCAGGAGTTTATATGGGCAAGTTTTAACAGAAATGGCCAAAATACAACCAGTAACCTTTGAGTACATCACAAATTTTATTGAGAGCATGAAAGACACACTAGGATAGAACTAAAGGGGATCCAGGCTGGATTCCATTTTCCTTTTACAGACTCTCCGAACCATGGCTGATTGATCCATATTCTTCAGAACGAGTAATATGTTCATGTGGGAGTAGTGGTGATCCAATTCTTCTGCAGTATGATATAAATCCAAAAAATGACCAAAATTGCTTAGCATGTCAACTACTACCAGAATTGTATTTTTATCATAAGGCAGAGGTAAACCCTCTATGAAATCCATTCCTATACTGTGCGCCACACCCTTAGGTATTGACAATGGTTGCAGCTACCCAGGAAAAGCTAGTGTCTCATATTTGCACTTGAGACAAGTATCACAGCCTTCTATAAAAGCAGTCTTCATGCTCCTTCCAATAAAACAGACCCTTGACCCTTTGATAGGTAGCTTGAACAACACTACGCTCCATCCCAGTTATACTGGGAATGTAATAAAGGATTCTGCTCCAATTGTCGTATAATTTGCTGCAAATTAGTATCCTCCATCCACTCTTAATTGATGAGGTACTATAATTCATGAGAGACTGCCGAAAGTCAATTGCAACAATTCACCACTTCCAACCCGAGACAATGCATTTGCAGATATATCATCTATGCTCTTCTTATAGGTAAGTTCATAGTCATACCCCCAATAATTTGGTGAGCCAAAATTGTTAAAATGGAGTAGTGACTTTTTATCTAACAAAAACTTCTCTGTTGATATTCTTGATTACAATGTGCTTACCCATCAAGTATTGTTGCCATTTCTCCACTGCATGAACTATAGCCAGTAACTCTTTCTCATATACTGACTTTACTTGAAGTTCAACACTTTGCTAAAAAATGCTACGAGATTCCCCTCTTGCATTAATACAGCCCCAGTACCATATCTAGAGGCATCTGTCTCAATGACAAAGATTTTATTAAAATCTGGCAATGTCAGTAATAGAGTTGTTACCATAGCCTCTTTAACCTTGTTGAAAGCTGTTGTAACTTCATCACACCACTTAAATGCGTTAGCTTTGAGCAAGTTAGTGGGAGGTCTAGCTATCGGATTGGGATCCCGTGTAGTTGCAAATATTGCAAGGCATCTTGTTATAATCGTGATCATTTAACGTGCGTTAAACGATCACGATTTAACTTTTTTTTTCTTTGATTCCAAGATGAATTTTTTTGAACTTTTTTTTCTTTGTGACCGTGACCGTTCAGCATGCTCTGAACTACCACAATTGTTCGAACGAGACGCCGTACAGTTGCTTGGATCCATTTCCCTAGCTGTCACCTCATAATTTCTTACAAACTACTTGTAATAAGGTTTAAGCCCAAAAAACCCCAAAGCTGTTTGACGAAAGTAATAAGTGGCCAATTAGAAGCTGCTTGCACTTAGATGGGTCTGTAGACAACCCTTGAGCTATGATAAAATGCCCAAGATCTGCAGCAAAAGTATACTAGTTTCTCTTTGCAAAAGTAGTATGTTTCCTCTAAACCTCCGAAACTGCTCTATGATGTAAATGAGTTTCCATGGAAGGGCTATAGATGAAAATATCATTAAAAAAACATCAACACAAATTTCCTTAGAAATTCTGAAAAAATATGGTTCATTGATCCTTGGAATGTGGAAGGAGCATTAGTTAGGCTAAAAGGCATAACCAAGAATCAATAGTATCCAGAGTGGGTTCTAAAGGTAGTCTTAGAATTTCTGCAGAATTCATTTTTATTTGGCCGTATCTAGCCCTTAAATTAATCTTAGATTACACCTTAGACCCCCCCCCCCCCCCCCCCTAATTCATCCAACAAAATTTTCACCAATAGAATTGGAAATTTGTCTTTAACAATACTCTTATTAAACTCCCGATATGCCGCATACTTCCTGAGTACCGTCCTTCTTCTTAACTAGTACAATATGTTCTGCAAAAGGAGAACTAGATTGAATTACCCCTGAATTTAACATCTCTTTGATCAGTTTTTCAATCACATCTTTCTACAGAAATGGATATTTATATCGCCTTTGATTGATGGGATTAGTACCCTCCTTAAGTACAATGTGATGATTGGTACCCATAAGTGCTTTTTCTCTTCCACCACATTCAAATGAACAGCGATATAACTCAACCTGCAAGGAAAGACGAGCTTGAATCATGAACATTTGGGGCTGCTTAACCAGTAACTGCTGCAATTGCTTACATCTAGTCATCCCCCAAGAAGTAAGCTTCATTGGTTTTCCCTTACTCAGAAATTCCATAGTCATTTAATAAAATACTACTGAACCACCCCAAGGGATCTTAACCTGCATTACTAAAACCATGTCACACCCACACAAAGCAATCACAAATGCATCTGTCACAAAAGAAACCCCTTGCATATACCAACTAAACCTCTTACATAATCCGTTAATACTGGTTACCATCAGCCATTGCAAACCTAATACGATCCAATGCTTCCACTATACAACCCAACCTTTTAGCCATATTCTCACATAAGTAGTCATGTGTGCTACTACTATCAATTAAAAAGTGGATTGGTCTTACCACAGAATCCTTGCACTCTTGTCGTAGGATAAGCAGCCACACCGTTGATAATGAGTAAAAAAACCTTAAAAATAATATTTCATATAAAAGTATTTTTATATTTTTTATATTAATTAAAAATGAATTACATGCTATATATAATAAAGAGGAGGAATGAACCGATGTTGGTGTAAGAATTGCCACATTTACACATTTCAATATCTCATTTTAGAATGCAATTTTCATTGATCCAACAATTAAAATCAAAATTATTATTATTTTGATATTGCATGTGAAATTTTAAAAAGATCAGATGACAATAAAGTATGTGATTAAATAGTTTACCATCTATATTTGAACATGTATTGTATGTTAGTTTTATAAAGTATTGATGGAATAAAAAATAACTTTATATTAAAACACATTTTTTTGTATATAATTTTTGTGATATGAACTTTTAGTTCACTAGTAAGTTTTGTGAAAAACCCATCCTATAAAAAGTTATGTAAAGGTGTAAAGTTGATTTTGATTAATACTGGTGTCAATTGACCTCTCTTCATTAATTAAAAGTCTGAATATTGTCAATATATATTTTTAGGATAATATGATTCATGATAATATAATAATTGTGAATTTGGTACTTATGAAAAAGCGTTTTGGTCTATAGTATAGTATAAAGACTTAATAGAATAAGGATATATTTGAAATTTAATTAAAACAGGAAGCACCACATTTTAAATCTATAACAGCCAGGAACGTTTTGAAAAGCATCTCCTGAGGTGCTTCTCAAAAGCAATGTAGCCTTTTAATAAGCACCAAAAGAAGCACATCAAACAAATTCAACCAAACATAAATTTGACTATTTTTTTTATAAACAATAGGCCAAAGCCCAGAAACAAAACAAACAAAAAAGCTAAGAACGAATAGTGCAGGGCATTAGGGTCCTCGACATGCCAGCCTGTAAATAAAAACTCAAACCCGCGAGGGGTTTGCCAGAAGAGAAAGGAAGGATTCTCCAACTGCAGATCAGCACCATGGTTAGCAAGCCAGACAGTCCGCACAAGTATTGGCTTTCCAATAAGTATGCATTATGGACACAATGCACTCTATAGCCAAATAATTCCCAATAAGTCTCGTGAGTTGGGGATGGTCAATGTCACCATCAATTTCCTTCTTCAAAGCTTGGACAACAATTTTGGAATCACTTTCAAGCTGAATAAATTTGAGCCTCAAATGCCACGCAATCTTTAGACCCTCCAAAATACCCCACAATTCAGCTTTTAAGGAACCATAAATGCCAAGAAACTTACTGAAACCCACCAACCAGCCTCCAAGTCACTGCAACCAGCTTTACCTGGTTGCCTTTCGAAGCACCATCAACATTAGTCTTCATCCACCTATCAGGGGGGGGGGGGGGGGGAG
>JASKGM010001014.1:0-12387 GCA_034509205.1 Ceratonia siliqua
TATTGATTGATAGTTTAGGTTTTGTTTTGTATGAAATTTTATAATATTTTATTTTTTATAATTTTTCATGTGCTGGCTCGTTAAGGCTCGTTTAACCTTGTAACCCTGTAGGGTAAGGGCCAGGTTAGATTTTTGAGGTCCTTTTAGTAAAAGGGCTTTTTTGGCCTGGCTCGTTAAGGCTCGGCTCGTCTTGACGGGCCGGGTTGGCCCTTTTTGACACCCCTAATTTAAATCATGAGCATTTATATTCAACATACAAAGCAACTAGTTTATATGAATTCGGATGTTTGAATACATTAGCAACAATCCACATTTCTGAAACCCAACATATCTGTAATTACCCATATCAGCATAATTCATTCCCCAAACAATATATCTATTATGCCAGAATCAACACCCTCAGAACACCAGTTTTAGCATGTTTAAAACAAACCCGACAACAACACACTCAAATCAAATCAATAAAATTCTCAAAACTATCAAAATGTACATATTAAGGCTAATTGTAACATGCTTCAACCTAAACCAACTTAGATTAAATGTGACTTTAAACCATACGAACAATCTCAGCAAAATGGCCTGAGATCCTGTTGACTAAAAGATGGGAATAACAGAATTGAGACTGAACCGATAAACCGAAAGTGGACATGTAAGAGCAAACCCCTTTTAGGATGAAACCTTACCTCCTTTAATGTTTCAAAACCAACTCCAAAGCTCACTGAAAACCCTTGTTTTTTTTTTAATTCAACTTCGCAATCTCGCCCTGGTTTTTTTTTCTTAATATGTTTCTTCTTCAATTTTCAGCCCCCCTCCTTTACTCTGTTGGTTGGTCCTGATTTATATAGCCACTTCGTCACGCAAGCTAGCGTAATCATGCTAAGGAGTTGGTCAAGCGAGTTGGCAGGTGAAGTAATTGCAAAAGAATAAGGAAGTAGACGCTGAGGAAGGGGATGAGTGTGATTTGCTGGAAGTGACCGCCAAGAGATGATTGCGTGAAGGTGAGGGCTTTAGGGTTGAGTTGTAGAGAGTAGGTGGTTCAAAAGAAAAGATGATAGAAGCTAGGAAAGAAGGGAAGCTAGTGAGATTATGCAGAGGAGAAGAACCGGTGAGATTGGTGGATGCAAGGGATGGGTTGCGTGAGGATTTTACTGAGAGTGGGTAATGGCCATATGAAGAAAATATGGATTTGAGTTTCGCAGAGGAGAGTTGCAGGAGAGTGGATAAGGTGGTGGATTGGGTTAGATTTGAGTTGATGGATCTGGACCATTAATAATGGGCTAGTCTGAAAAATAAGGGAATTGGGTTAAAAATTGAGTTTGGATAAGAAAGTTGTGTATTTTTGGTTAATAAAGAAAAATTTGGTTTGGGCCAATAATAAAAAAAATGGTGATGCCTAAGGTGATTCCTTTTTGTGAGACAAAATAGGACAAACAAATAAAAATAAAAATAAAATAAATAAAATAAAATAAGCTAAACTGAAATAAACTGGACTAAAATAAAATATAATAGAATAAATTGAAATAAAATAAATTGATGAAAATGCAAGACAAAAATAGGTGTTTACAGTTATAAAAGTTAGTGAAACAGAGGAAGAATATAAAATTTCATACAATAAAATATTATGCATTCCGAAACGATTATTTTTAACTAAAAAAGTTAAAATTATCAAAAATTCATAACTTTAAATTTTTGGCAGTAATTAACTAAAAATTATTATTCTAATTTTTTTTAATTTTATCAAAAAGTATAACATCTAACTTTTAAATTAAAAGATCTTTTCTATCTAAATACTATATGAAAAAAGTCATCCTGTATGTTATTTTTAATAATTTTATTAACTATAAGTTTTTTTATAATTTTACATCTAAATATATTTTTTAATTCAAAAGTCATTTGTAATTTCTGTATTTAAACATAAAATAACTTCTTATTATGAAAAAGACCTTCTTTTTAAAGACATAAGATAAAAGATATTTTTTAATAAATTTAAACAAACATATGTTAAAGCACCTATTAAAAAACATAAATATATTTAAACAATTAGTGAGTCTATTTATTATACAGAGCAGCTCAATCCAACTCGTTTAAGAGTTAGCTGGTCGTGGCCTAGCCTGGCGAGTTTGACATGTTAGGGCTTGTTTGAAATGATTTTTATTTTATTATTTTTTAAAATAATTTTTAAGAATAATTTTAAAAAATAATTTTATAAAACAAAAAAATAAAAAATTTATTTAAATAAAAATATTTATCATTAGTTATTTTTTGTACTTTTTAAAAAACAAATGATAAAAATAAATTAAATATAAAAAAATTATTTTTTATTTTTTATCTTTTAGTCATTATTTTCAAAAATAATTCTTAAAAAATAATTAATAAAAACAAATACCCAAACTAAACTTTTTATCTTCATAAAATAAAAAAATAAAAAAACAAATTTTAAAAGCTATTCGGCCTTTCATTTCTCATCGACTTCTAAGATAGTCCTTGACCGACCTCCTCCAATATAAAGCCCCCCTCCTGGCCCTCTCCAGTGCTCAAGGGTTTCACTTCGCTGTTTCCTTCGGATAAACCAAACAGAAAAGAAGGAAGACAAAAAGAAAAAAATTTGTAATTTGGTTACACTGGTCAATCTAACTTCAATTCAGATACCAATTCTGGAAGAAAACCATGGAAGATGACACTGAGTACGATCAGCAAATGGTCGAAGAAGACGACGACGAGGAGGAGGAGATCACCCAGGAGGACGCATGGGCTGTGATCTCTGCCTACTTCGAAGAGAAGGGTTTGGTCCGTCAGCAGCTCGACTCCTTCGACGAGTTCATCCAGAATACCATGCAGGAAATCGTCGACGAGTCTGCTGACATTGAAATCCGACCTGAGTCTCAGCACAATCCTGGTCACCAGTCCGATTTTACTGAGGTGCTGTTTCTATGAGGAAAATTTTTCATACCACATTGGTTTTTCCCCCTTTGCCGTTGGGTTTCGGATATTTGGACCTCTAGAATTGAAATTATGTGTCTTTTCTCATTGAAATATATTAAATACGGTGGAGCATAAGTTTAGCTTATTATATGTTATGGTGTAGCTTTAATGATAGTGTGTTTCTCTGCAGACTATCTATAAGATCAGCTTTGGTCAGATTTACTTGAGTAAGCCCATGATGACCGAGTCTGATGGAGAAACTGCAACCTTGTTTCCTAAGGCAGCCAGGTTAAGGAATCTTACATATTCAGCTCCTTTGTATGTGGATGTCACGAAGAGGGTTATAAAAAAAGGGCATGATGGTGAAGAGGTCACTGAGACTCAGGATTTTACCAAAGTTTTCATAGGAAAGGTGCGTCATTTATAAATTCTAGTTGTATATGGCGAATTTGATGTTGGGATTGAGTGCTCAATTGCTGCTTCCATGTTGCCACTTATCTTCATTAGGTTCCTATAATGCTTCGGTCAAGTTATTGCACGTTATACCAGAATTCAGAGAAGGATTTGACTGAGCTTGGAGAGTGTCCATATGATCAAGGTGGTTATTTCATTATAAATGGGAGTGAAAAGGTTCTAATTGCTCAGGAGAAGATGAGCACCAATCATGTCTATGTGTTTAAGAAAAGGCAGCCCAACAAGTACGCCTATGTGGCTGAAGTTCGGTCCATGGCAGAGTCCCAGAACAGACCACCCAGTACTATGTTTGTCCGCATGCTCTCTCGAGCTAGTTCCAAAGGGGTAATGTGAATTACAGTTTTTTGCTTTCCAGATGCTGTTCTTCAAGACAATTAACATTTTGGCTAATAATTAGATATGCTTTAGCAGTGTCTAAATTTCTGCAAATTTCTGCCTTTTTTACTTCAGGGTTCTTCGGGACAATATATACGGGCTACTCTTCCATACATTCGAACTGAAATTCCTATTATTATTGTGTTTCGGGCATTGGGGTTTGTTGCTGATAAAGACATACTTGAACATATATGTTATGACTTCTCTGACACTCAAATGATGGAGTTGCTTCGTCCTTCCCTAGAAGAAGCATTTGTAATTCAAAATCAACAGGTGGGTTCATCTATTATTATTTTCTATTTGCTTACTACTAAGGTGCTGCTTGCTTATGTTAGAATTGATAATTATGTAAGGTAAAATGATTATAGCTTCCCAATCCATCTGAATCTCTGACCTTTTCTCCTGTTCAGCGTTTGGGGTGGTCTGTGTTTCATATTTTTAAGCAAATTCTTGTAACCTTGCTTAATAAGTTCTTCTGACTTTATGATTTGATCTTCATTCTTTCCTATTTTATGTTGTAACATATTCAATCTTACTGTCTTCCCCTTCTATATCGTGTCCTTATCTGCTTGTTTTTGAATGGTACTTTTTAATTTCAGATAATTCAATTTAAGTATGTTATTATTAATGTAATATTGTAGTATCTGATACACTATTTTCATGCTACTCCGTGTATTTCTTTGCTTTAGCTGTCGAAGGACTTGAAGCTGCGCGTGTTGGGGAAATTTTCTTTCATTGACAATATCTTTTTTCACTGTAGGTTGCACTTGACTACATTGGGAAAAGAGGAGCAACTGTAGGTGTAACTAGAGAAAAAAGAATTAAGTGAGTAATATTTTGAAAGAACTAATTTGTGTGCATCCTTGATTGATCTAGAGTCACATCTTTTTCATAATCTGCAGGTATGCTAAGGAGATCCTTCAAAAGGAGATGCTTCCTCATGTTGGTGTTGGAGAATTTTGTGAGACAAAGAAAGCTTACTATTTTGGGTAAGTTTGTTACCCATAAGATCTCATATTTTTATTTTGACAATTTCTTAATCATTTATCATACTTATCATTGTTCCACAGATATATCATTCACCGGCTTCTTCTATGTGCACTTGGTCGGAGGGCTGAAGATGATCGGGATCATTATGGCAACAAGAGGCTGGACCTTGCTGGTCCTTTACTTGGTGGTCTCTTTAGAATGGTTTGTTTCTCTAGTAATTCATATCATCTAACTTCTGTTTGTCTCTTTATATACACATTTTTGTGTTTCTCAATTTCTGGTTATTGTATCTTGTAATGCAGCTGTTCAGAAAGCTAACTAGAGATGTCAGAGGTTATGTACAGAAGGTTTGTTTTAGCAGCTTTATTGTATATCTGTTGCCATACCCTTTGTCCAAGGGCTACAGCCATCTATTTCATGAATGGTGCAGTGTGTTGATAATGGGAAAGATGTTAACCTGCAATTTGCTATCAAAGCAAAAACCATCACAAGTGGTCTTAAGTACTCACTTGCTACTGGTAATTGGGGTCAAGCAAATGCAGCGGGTACAAGAGCTGGAGTGTCACAGGTTCAATTATTAATTGTTCATTAGTTTTATTATTCAAGAGCTTCTCCCTTTAAGGAATAATGCTTATTTTTCCCTCTTCCGCTCAAGGTGTTGAATCGATTAACTTATGCATCCACTTTGTCTCACTTGCGAAGACTTAATTCTCCCATAGGGCGTGAAGGTAAAAATTACTCGGGAATCCAAACATGATCAAATCAGCTATTAATTTTTACCCCTGTTGAACATGGCATAAAACAATGCCGTTGATGCAATATATTAATACGATCTCAATTTTTTTCTTTGAATTGACAAATTGAGCATTGTTGTGTTTCATAAGGATTTTGTGTCTTTAAGTTGTAATTTTTCTTTTCTTTTCCTGCCTTTTTGTTTTCAGGGAAATTGGCTAAACCAAGGCAGTTGCACAATTCACAATGGGGAATGATGTGTCCAGCAGAAACACCAGAAGGACAAGTTTGTATTTTGCATTGAAAGTATATTCATACATTACCACTTGTTATGAGGAACTAACTTGTTGCAGTATTTACCGGTGTGACTTGGCTATTATATAGGCCTGTGGACTGGTGAAAAATCTGGCATTGATGGTTTACGTTACAGTTGGTTCAGCAGCATATCCTATTTTGGAGTTTTTGGAAGAATGGGGTACAGAGAATTTTGAGGTCTATACAGTTTCCTTCAACTGTAGTTGGTTCTCTGTATCTCCATGATTAAATTGATTATATTTTCCATTCTTGTAGGAAATTTCTCCTGCGGTTATTCCCCAAGCTACAAAAATTTTTGTAAATGGTTGCTGGATGGGTATACATCGTGATCCTGATATGTTGGTGAGAACATTGAGAAAGCTGAGACGGCGGGTAAGTATCCATTTCTTATTTAGATTGTTGTACAGCATAGAAACTCTTAGTTTGTGTTGCAAGAAATTAGAAGCAATGAAGGTTATACTCCCTTCCTTTGTTCCATTCTCGGGTCTTAGACTGGTATCAGTGTTATATTGCTTCCTCCTGTAGATGATGTATCTTAATACAATACCTGAAATTATTTGCAAGCTGATATTGCAGTTGTTACCTTGTTTGCATCCTCTACCTCCTAAGAGGAATGAGAGGTGGTGCTTGTAGGTTCTTTTTTTAGTGAGATTTTTGAAGTTAATTTTTATAGCATGGTTGAACTCTTTTCATAGATTGACAGATAAATTTTAACTAAATATGAAGTAAGCTCTTAGAATCAAACTCTAGAAGAAGCAGCATTATTCACTTTTCCTTTGAGGACCAAGTGACTAACTTTTTATTGCCAACAAGGCCAGATGTTGTTGTGCCCATTGAAATCTCATGGTACTTGTCTAGGAAGTAGCTTTTGTGATAATAAGAGTCTATTTATTTTGATTTATTCACTGTTGTCAGAACTGGACTGGCTGGTTCGACTGATTGAGCCTGGAACCAGTCCAAGGTTCAGTTTGGTTCTAATCCTTAACAGATGGTGATAAGGACTGGTTAGAAACTGCCTGAAATTACCGATTTTGACTGAACCAGTCAAACAGTACTGGTCAGGTAGGTCAACTGGGTCATTAACAGATGATGTGGCAGATTGTGAAGCTGCTACATTATCAAACCCCCACATTATCAGTTATGAACGAATTGGTTTTTGTTGCACAAAATGGCTTGGATTTAAACCTAGCACCTTACTATACAATGGCAAGGTGTAACCACTAAGCCAACTTGTGCTTTGCTATTATATATTTAGTATATGTTTAATGATAAATAAATTAATTAAAAAAATATTATTAACATTAAATTTTTATTTAAAATTAAAATATTATTTTACATCTTAATTTAGATATTTTAAAAATTGATGAGTAAAAATTGACTAATTTTAATTTATAGGTTGAACTACACTAACACCCTTGAGGTTTGGACATTGACACTCTCTTTCCCTCTAGTTTGGGAAATGACACTCCCTACCCTTGAATCTTTAACTCCATTAAGTTGCAACATATTTTACCATTTTAACATGTTCTTTTTCAATCTGTGTTCGATTAAAAATCAAACTCATCACACCATATAATTTTATGTATTCTAAACATTTCCTAAAAAACCTAGATATTTAAGCTTTGCATTGTCACTTACTTTTATCTACTGGCAACTTAAAAAAGTCTAGATTTTCGTATAGGAATTCAATGTGAAAATTTTAGAGGGATACAGAAAACTTTGTAGTGGATATTTTCATTTTCTTCTCCAAATGTTTTCCCCTTTAATTTTTTTCTTGCAACATATTAACTGTGGCAAATTCAGCTTTTTCTAATAAAATTTTAAAGTTTTTAACAATGCTTAGATAAAGATATTAAAATACAAGCTCGAGATAAAACTATTGAAATATAATGTGAAAAGCGTGCTCCCACGTTCAGAATAAAGACACTCCTTAAGAGTAGAGAGTGTCATTTTCGAAAAGGGGAAGGGACTATCAATTCCAAAATATTATGGAGGTATTATTATAATTTACCCAAAACCTTTTATAAGGGGTATTTTTGTACATATCTTTAAGTTGGGAACAAATTGTAAGCAGAATTGTATCATTTCTGGTAGTTGACTGGACAAATGTGCAATGCTAATACATAATATAAGGGTAGGGAGGGTAGAGAGTATCATTTTATAAACTAGAGGGAAAGAGTATGTCAAATGACCAAATTTCAAGAGGTTTTTGTGTCATTTACCTTATGTTTTATTGTAATTTTAAAAATCATAATATACAAATATTTGACTAATTAATTTGATATTTCATATATATATATGTATATATTTTCGTAAATTCAAAATTTCATATACTTTACATATTTTCTTGATTGTAAAATGTTATATTTTTTTAATATTTTTTAATATATTTAAATAAAAAAAGTTGGACCACAGTTTGTTTGCAATTTGACCACTGAACAGTGAACCACTTCTTTTTCTCCAGTTCAATGATTGGTCCAGTATTCAAAACATTGGATTTATTAGATTATGCCATGGTATGACTATTTTGTGAGTTGTCAAATAGTTGCTTCATTGGTAACCTGATAGAAACCACAACTAAAACAGTATGATGAAGAAGAATTACAGAGTATGATGAAGATACCACCCTCTAGTAACAGAGAAAATAAGTAACGGTATGAAATATGAAAGGAAGAATTAGGAAGAAGACACCAGTGTGTAACTCAGCCACACCCCAGCGTTTTGAGGAACTGGTACCTCCCTGACCTCCAATCTTTCCAGAGATGCCTCCTTCCCTCACCCATGCAACCTTCAAACAATCTCCTCTAAGGAACCTCACATCCCCATACATTCCCCAGCAAATTATCAATCCCCTATGAATATTCTATTTATTTTATTACGTGGCAGCCCTTCTAATTGTCCCCATTACCCCTCCTAGTCCTTTGTTGGTAAACAACTTGTATCACAGGGGGTCTAACACTACATTGGAAGAAAAGGGATGGCACAATGGTAGAAAGTGGCAGAACATAGTAGACCTGTCAACCTTGATAAAAATAGCGTCTACTCCAAAGGAGTTGGGCAATCCACATACAAAGTATATTGAGATGTGATCCCAATCTTTTTCTGGAAGTGGAAGAGGCTGTAGTAGACCAGCAGGACTCATGGCAGCATAGTTATTTGTTTGACAAACATCACAAGCAGCCACATAATTCTTGACATCAGTCTTGAATCCCTGTCAATATACAACTCCAGAAAGTTTTCTGTAAGTCTGGAAAAATCCAGAATGTCCACCCACGGGAGATGAATGAAATTCAGCTAGTAACTTAGCAATAAAAATAGAGGACTTAGGGAGAACCAACCTGTCTTTATAGAAGAGGAAGCCTTTCTTTAAAGCTGTAACCAGGCTTGCCAGTGGGATCCACCTGGAGGGCTTGAATGGTGGCCCTCAATCTGTCATCATGTTGATTCTCCTGCTCAATTATCTCCCATCCTTCAAACAGTATCCCACATAAAGCATTAAAGACTATTTCATCAGATTTTCTTGACAAAGCATCCGCAGCCAAGTGTCACTTCCCAGCTTATAATGAATGTGAAAATGAAAACCAACGAGCTTGGTGACCCATTTTTGCTGGTCTTGTCTTAATAATGCTGTTACATGAGGAATTTAAGACTACTTTGGTCTGTGCGAATGATAAAATGGCTTCCCATTACGGATTGTCTCCATTTTTGGACAGCTAAAACAAATTGCCATCAATTCATGTTCATATACTGATTTACAGTCATGCTCTCTTTGACAAGGCTCGACTGAGATATGCTATAGAACACCAATCTTGCATAAGGACAGCCCCTAAACCAGAACTTGATGCATCTGTTTCAATGAGGAATGTGTTAGAAACCATGGCAGGTAGAACTCATCCTAGAAGCTAGCTCGCAGGGGAGAGTGTCTGCCATGGCTTCTGAACCCCACTATCACTCCTTTACCGGGCGATATGGGGCTCCTTGTGAACAATGGGATCCCAACAATCCTTCTTCCTTAGACAGCGACATCCACGACGCTGTCTGTCCACTTGGGAAACCTTCGTTCGGGGAGCCTTTGCTTTGGCCTCTCTACCTGGGCTCGCATGGCACTCTCCCCCTCGACACTTCCATTCTCTGTGATTTCCCCAGTCGCTTCTTTCCAGCCCACTGCTGCCACCCGCCTAGACCAAACTGCTCTGATACCATTGTTAGAAACTATGGCAAGGTAGAGCTCACCCCAAAAGCTAGCTAGTAGGGGAGGGTGCTTGCCATGGCTTATAAAACCCAATATCAACCCTTTACCGGGCAATGTGGGACTCCTTGTGGATAATGGAATCCTAACAGAATGGCTTAGAAAATTAGGCATGGCAAGGACTGGAACATTAGACATAGCATGCTTTAAGGTTTCAAAGTTGTTGGGCATCAAGACCCCATTCAAAAGAATTCTTTTGAATAGCTTGGTTACTGGCACTGCAATTTCACCACTGTCCTTCACAAACTTGCAATAACAGCCGGTTAAACCAAGAAATCCATAGAGAGCATTGATGTCCCTTGGTTGTTGCCAATCCAACATACACTGAATTTTGCTTGGATTTGCCATAACCTTGCCAGCCGTGATAATGTGCCCTAAATATTCTAGAGTGGTTTGGGCAAAACTGCATTTCTTTTTGTTGACCACCACTTGTTGTCTTAGTATTTAGAAGGCCAACTTTAGATCGTCATAGTGGCATCCCATAGTGGGACTGTAAACTAAAATATCATTAAAGAGACCAGAATACATTTGTGCAAGTGGGGACGAAAAATATCATTCACGAGGGATTGAAAAGTAGATGGGGCATTAGATAAACCAAAAGGCATTACGAGAAATTCGTAATGTCCTTCATGTTTTCAAAATGCAGTTTTATGTGTATCCTCTGGTTGCACCCAAGTTTTGATGATATCTTGATTTCAAGTCAAGCTTGGAGAAAACTGTAGCACCACCCAACTCATCCAATAACTCATCAATGGCTAGGATGGGGTATTTCTCGCGTCTAGTGATGTTATTAAGTGCCCTATAATCCAGCAAAACAGCTAACTGCCATCTTTTATTTTTACTAGCAAAATGAGGCTTGAAAAAGGGCTGTTGCTAGGTTTGATAATCCTGGTAACCATCATTCACAAACGATCTTCTCTCTTTTCATCCTTCTAGTAATGAGGGCACCGATATGGCTGAATATTTGGTGCTGCCTCTTCGGGTTTAATTCTTATAGCATGATTATGGGAATGTGGAGGAGGTAACCTCATGGGTTGCTCAAACAAGTCAAAATATTCGTCTAGTAATGGATGTATATTAGTAGGGTTGGATTCCAACATAAGTTGTGAAACACTTCAATTGACCCAAACTCCGCCGAGCATCCATGCCCTTCTGTCTTAATAGACTTAAGCATGACTTCAAGAGATATCACATACTTGGATAATGCAGGATTTCCTTGGAGTTTAATTCGTTGTTCATTCAGATTAAATTGCACACTCAGTTACTCCAGTTAAAGCAAATGTCCCCTAAGGTATTTAACCATGAAATGCCCAGAACAATGTGAGCACTACCCAATTCAAAGGGATAAAAGTTATGGACAATTTTTACCCCTTGCAGAGCTTTAAGCACACATCCTTGCAAACTCCTTTGCCTTCAACCTTATAACCTTTCCCCACTAGCACCCCAAATCACTTTGTTTCATCCACAGGAATACTCATTTCATCAACCAAATCCCTCTCTATCCAATGATTCTTCTTAACTTTATAGTCTTTGGAAATGTTAATCCCATAATAGAGTTAAGAGACAATTCAATAGCATTACCTTCTGCTTGTTCTTCAACCCCCACGACTACTTCCTCCTTAACTTCTTCTTCCATCTCATCTGCCATGATAAGAACCTGCAGTTGCTGATTTTGACAACCATGGAGGGGACCAAATTTTTCATCATACTTGAATCACAAGCCTCGTTTCCTCCTTTGTTGAATCTCTGCATCTGTCAACTTCTTGAACCTAGAATCACGATGTGAAGCATTTGATGGCTGGTTTTTCTTACCAAAATACCCCACCCAACATACTCTTCCCCGTCTCATGTGCTTTTCCGGCATCAGAAAGGCGCGTTGGTCCACCTAGGATGTTCTACTTGATCGTATCATTCAACCTAGAAAATTGAGTGTGAGGAGGCCACTGCTACTCCAGTTGGAACTAATTGGTCTCGGCCCACGTTGGGTTTTGGCCTTGTCCAGGACCCAATTTTCTTCCGTGAGCTGCAGTCATTCGGACCTTTGCCTTGATTTTCTCCTTGAGTCCATTCAAGAATGCCGTAATTAAGAGCTCATCATATGCGTCTTCGAGAGGAGCTGAGAGAAGCTCAAATCGCTCCCTCTTTGTGACCCAATTCTCTTCAGCTTTTTGGGCCAGCTCCATTTACAGGTGATGTGTTTCCCTCCCCTGCCACACCACTCAATAGGCTATTACAGAGGTAACATTTTCTTCTGCAAGGCTAAGCCATCCGCCCTTCATTGCAGGGGAAAAGATCACAGCGCTTACTCTTGTTGCAACGGCTATGCCATT
>JASKGM010001035.1:0-12385 GCA_034509205.1 Ceratonia siliqua
CCTCTTGCTCTCTTCCTTGCCAATATGTTTCTTGATAGCCTTGATAAGGTGGCGATAAATCTTAGCTGTTTGGAAGGGGGCTTCAGAAGCCATTTGCTTCTATCAATATTTACTATCTACTTCCTCCATCAGAGACGCCATATTTTAAATACCAAAAATTTTCTAAGGAACCAAGAAAAAGAGAGAGAGAGAGAGAGAGAGAATTCGTTCCAACATGCTGCATTTCCTTATGTAGAATTGGCAAAAAAGTAGTGAAACTGATTTCAAGATTAACAACAAATATGTAAAAATAATAGGATTAATTTCAAGGTTCAGTAGAGTTCCTAACTCAAATGATAGTCAACCTTTATAACCAATACATTTCCAAACATATTAAATGAAATTTATATAACAGTCATGTTCTTCATCAGAAGATTGAAGATTGTAGATGTTTATCTTGATAATATTATGAAACTTTTATTACCCATATTAAAATTGTACGAAAAATATTCAGAAGAAATAATATTAAGTTCCATGAATGCAATCAAAGTCATGGTCCTTCACATGCACACAAATACAAAGAAAGACAAACACACAGAACATGATAAGAACAAGTACAAGATTGAAACTTTTAATAAAGTATCAACAAAACTACAGAAAAACTAAGGCCCTGTTTGGAATCGTTTTCAAAAACAGTTTTTTTGTTTTTTTGTTCTGCGAAAACAAAAAAACTCGTTTGGGTAACTGTTTTCGTCAGTTGTTTTTAAAAACTGTTTTCTGAAAACAGTAACTAGAAAACAAAAAAACAAAAACAATTTTTTTGTGTTTTGGCTTGTTTTTGTCATCTGTTTTCTAAAAAACACGAAAAAACACTGATGATAAATATTTTTATCCAAACAAATTTTTTGTTTTTTTGTTCTCAAAAACTATTTTTTAGAACTGTTTTCAAAAATTATTCTTAAAAACAATAAAACAAAAACCGTTCCAAACAACCCGTAAACTGCTTGGGAGCATCTTATGCTCCTTTGCCCAAAAAGATAGCCCCACAATATAATATAGGTAAAACCTCTCTCACCTTTTGGATGAGGAAACGTGTGCTACTGAATAGCTTAGGAGCACCACATCAATTATTCAAGGGAACTAACGTATAGATATGGTCAAAGAAATTAAGAGGTACGTGGAGCCCAAAGAAAAATTTCTTGCGGGTTGCCATCAAAACCCAAGCTTGCAAGCCACATATTCCCAAAATAAAAGTCTACACCTGCCAGACTACCACCTATATATTAAATGGCGCGTGCTGGCTTATTGAGGGAGCACATGCTCATTTACTGAGAGGGCAAGGCCTACAATACAATATGAGTTTCCAACCCTCCTAGATGAGAGAGTATAGGTGTTCCATAGTCAACTCTATTAAATTTATGATTACAAGTTACAACTACTAAATTGATTTTTATTTAAATATAATTATATATTTATATAAAAAAAGATTGAATACATTAGTCACTGGGACGGAGGTATATAAGATTAGAAGCGTCCTTTCCTTAAAAAAAAATTGTTATATATATATATATATAATATAATATAATTACTCTCTAAAATTTGTATATTATTATTTTTTATTTTATAAATATATTATTTATATATAATTATGTAAATATATGTTATTTTATCTCCTCTTAAATTCTTTTTTCATCAACTTATATAATAAATTAGTAATACTTTTCATACTGTGACTAATTATGTCACTGAGCAGTAGAGCGCCTTCCATGCACAAACCATATTCATTTTTTTGAGTTTCAGACGCAGTTCTTTCAGTTTTTAATTTTTTTACATGAGTGTCTTCCTTTCACTGACCACCATCACCTCAAATTGCACATGAATTGATTTTTTTTTTTGTTATAACTTAGTTGCTTGGTTTCCCCTAAAAAAAATTAGTTCCGTCCTTGGTTACTAGTAATTATTTATTTATTCAAAGGACCCAAATTGTTAGGTTTATAGATGCTCTAAGCCATGAGAAGAAGAAAAACAAGAAAAATAAAATAAAATGTGCTTCAAAATCTGTTGTCGGTGTGGTGGAAAGATAAATATTTCCCAGCTTAAAAATACAAAATATGCCACCAATCGACATGTTAAATTTATGGTTACAATTTACAAGTACTCTCCATAATGGAGTTGGGAAGTGTACAAAACTATTTCAAGGGAAAGACAAATTTAGGCAGTGGTGCAACAGGCTTTTTAGCAAAGGTTTATAACTTTATATATACTGTGGAGAAAATATCTTGATTAAAATTATTTTGATGAGCTAAATATATTTTTAAGTAAAAAAGAATAAGTGTGGAGTATTTTTTAAATGAACAAGTAACTCACAATGAGCTAGCAGCATAACAAAAAAATAAAATAATATTTTCTAATAATGATACTATAGCATTCTGGTAAATATAAAATACAAGTTTGGAAAGAAAAATTGTTGGCTAAAGGAAAATAAATGAGTTTTGAACCTTTGTTTTTAAAGTACCACTCCTTTTAGAACCTTTTTTTTTTTTATTTTATAAAAGTCAAAACGAAAAATTTTTTATTAAAAAATGTGATTTTTGAAAAGACAAGTATCTCCATTGAAGTTTGTATGTGCAGCTTGCAAAATCAATAAGATAAAATACAGAGAATAAGTCATGCAAGTGGATCAAATTCAAACAAAGTGCCAAGATCAAAGAGATAAAAATTAAATCGTCAAGGACCTATAAAACTGTTAAATCGAAGAGGCAAACAACAGGGAAGCTAGATGAAAACTCAACTATAATGTTCAAGATCCGTCATTGGATATAGTTAAGCTGAATATTCTCTTAGTGATCAGCTTCGACAACCAGAAGGCAGAAAATTTACTAATTGCAGCAAAAGAGGCAGAAATAGTTAACTTCGATCCGAAGACAATTAATTGGGCAGACTAATTGATGAATACCGGATACGTTGTTCAGCAAAAATTCAGGAGTTACAGAGCGAGAGAGAGAGAGAGGTCGAAGGACTGAGGAACAAGATGATAGACTCAATGATTTTCTTATTACTTTTCTTCCGAGCAAATACACCTATTAATACATCAATTACCGAAACTAACTAAGAAACTAACAAACAGTCGTAAGCTAAGCTACTGATGCCACGTGGCTTATTCCTTAATGCACTAAGTCTTCCCATCCTTTTGGCCGATTAACAACACGTTTGGGTCTTTGTTCAAACTCTCTTGATTGGTTAGCCACATTTTCCTCTACCACTTCTTCCTTTCTTTGAACACTTGTCTCTGCCATTTCTTCCTCCTTTTGAAGGCTAACTGGTATGTCATACCTATCAATACCCATATTCTGAAGTAATCTGCGAAGTGAGCTCAGAGCTGTAATATGACAACAGCTCAGAAAATGTAATGGTAATTGACCATTTCAACAATAATATATATCCTGAACTTAGAACTTTAGAAATATGTCTTACTTAATTAGCAGCATATGGAATAATTAACATGTATTGGTAAGATGTACGAAGGTCTACAAATTAATTAATAAGATTGCTTTAGGATGTGTTCGATGGGTTTGTTCCTCTTCGCATTGTTTGCCCAGCCTCCTTGACGTATGGGCGCACAGATTAGTGTTAATTGGCGAGGAACTTTTTATAGAAATTTCTTTCATATTTTCTAGTTGTTTGAGTGGAATAGCGTTAACAACTGCCATAGCTACTTAAAAAATTTGAGTACGAAAATTGCAAGACAAGAAATTACTGCTAATATATTTAATTTTTATGACACTGAGATTGAGAATTAATTGTTGGGTTTATACAATAGAATAGATAATAAATTAAAAAGTATTGTAATGTAGATTAAAAACTTTCCATGTAATTTTATTCATAACAATGTTATTCTTACAGCAACAAACATACACCTTCCTTGTATCATTATTATTTTATTAATATATTTTCTAACTCAGCTGCTATGTCAGCTTTTATTTTTTGTCTTTCCCTTTTTCCTCTTCCTTTCCAGTTTCCCCCGTATTTCCCCACTCTCCTACTCCTTTATGTTGAACCCTCACGTGCAGCTACCACTCCCATCGACAACCAGCACTAGTCTCTTCCATCCCCCTTTCCCTCTTCTTGTTTATTAATGTCGTCTTTGGAACCTTTTGGGTGTATCTTGGAGTTATCTGCCACTTACTATATAGTTCAATCACTCATAAGGTAATTGCAAAATTCTCAGTGATAATGTGAGAAAGCAAATAAGAAAGACCAAGATTTTTGCTTCAGGTTTTCTCTTTCTTCCTGCCCCTTCATTCTCTTCCTTCTTCTCTTTGTAAGTAATTGAAGTTTCATACTAAATATGCAGACTTCTTTTCCATATCACAAAAAACTAAAATTAGAAAACCAAAAGGAGCAAACCTGATGATGTCTGTCACCAGTGGACGCAGGACGCAGGAGGCACGCTGGTCGTCGACAGAGGAGGCGCGGCGATCAGCGTTCATTGACGGAGGATGGGAGTCGCGTTCGTGCGTGAGTTTCTCTGAACGATGGAAAAGGAGTAGGAGCATAATGGGGAAATGTGGGAGAAACTAAAAAAAAATAAGAAAAGCTGGAAAGAGAAAAAAAAAAAACTAACTCAGCAGCTAGTAGTAAATGTATTAATAAAATAATAGTGGTGTAAGGAAGATGTATGTTTAATTGTGTATGAATGACATCGTTCTTTTATTTAACAACATATTAAGTACTTTATTTAAACTGATTAATCATGTGCTTTTCAATAAATTGTGTAGTCACTTTTTTTTTTGTACTTCTATAGGGCCCATTGGATGAATTAAAAAAATGATTCTTTAATTAGAAGAGTTTTTATTAAAAGTAAAAGTTATTTTGTATTATAATTGAAAAATATTTTTAAATTATAAAAATCGTTTGAATGTAAAAATGTAAAAACACCTTTACTAATAAAATTACTAAAAATAATTTGTGATAAGTGATGTGTCAATTTGTTAAGCCATGTCAGCTTGTTAGTTTGGTTGTTAGCCTTATCAGACTACTAGTTAGTGAGGAAGTTATTATCATTATTCTATATAAGCCTAGCTTGTATCTGAGTTAATACATGAATGATATCAGTTTCAATTCCTTTGTTTTCCATTCTTGTTTTCCTCTGAAATCTGTCATGGTATTAGAGCACTAGGCATTGCTCAATGGAGAACTTTGCTATAAGTTTCTCACCAACCATTGCCTGATCTACACCAGAGGTTACCAAGGCTCTGCTAGTGACGTTTACACATCTTCTGGCCATCAAATTGGACCAAAACAATTACCTACTATGGAGACAGTAGATAATCGCAACCATTTGTGGTTGTGAATTATAGTCCTTCATCGAAGGTCCTCAAGTCATTCCTTCAAGATTCAGCTCTACAAAAGACAAGGAGAAAGGGGGAATTAATCCAAAACTGAAAGCTTGGGAAATGCAAGATCAACTACTTGTTTCCTGGCTCTTATCCCCCAAGACTGAGAGTTTATTAACCAGAATGGTAGGATGCACTCATGCACATGAGATTTGGGAGAAAATTGAAATCTTCTTTGCTACACAAACTAGCGCAAAAATCAAGTAGTGTAAGTCTTAGTTGAGTAGTATCAAGAAAGGTTCAATGTCTATCACCAAATATTTAACCAAGATCAAGCATTATATAGATTCACTAACCTCAATAGGCAGTCAAATTTCTCAGAATGACCATATTGAAGTTGATGGTCTTACTGATGAGTATGATTCTTTTGTTGCAGCAATGCTCTATAAAGTATACGGTTACTCTATAGAGGATCTTGAGTCACTCCTTTTGACTCATGAGAGTAGATTGAAAAAAAGCAAGAATTTAGATACTGCCTCAGCCAACCTAGCTACCTCACAATTCCAAGAAAAGAAAGGTCAAGATAGAGGGTATAATCAAAACACTCAAAACAACGCCCGAGGATTTAACTACAATGGCAGAAATGGAAATCGAGGCAGAGGAAGAGGTAGACAGAATAGGTCCCAGTGTTAAGTGTGTGGTAAAATTGGACATATGGCCTATTACTGTTACCATAGATATATTTCAAAGTATCAAGGTCCTTCTGAGTTCCAAAACCAGCAGCAACCCAATTTCAGTGATGGTACTAAACTTGCAGCATATGTAACTGCTATGAATGGTGCTGGTTCAGTGGCAAATCCAGACATGGGATCCTTGACAAATCAAGAATGGTATCCTGATTCAGGAGCTACCCATCATGTCACAACAAATGGTAGTGATCTGATGCAAGGCACAATCTATAATGGTGCAGATAAACTTCAAATTGGAAATGGAACAGGTTTGGCTATTCCTTCTATTGGTCAATCCTATTTACAGCCTGCTCATAATTATGTTCCTCTTATACTCAAAAACTTATTGCATGTTCCTAGCATAACGAAAAATCTTCTCAGTGTCTTTAAGTTTGTAGAGATAATAATGTCTTTTTTGAGTTCCACCTTTATAACTGTTTTGTCAAATCACAGGACACCAAAGCCACTTTACTCGAGGGGAGAATTAGATATGGTCTATATGTGTTTCAAACCTTTAATACTGCTTCTGTGTCACCCTCAATTCACTGTGTAAATAGTTTACCTAAATGTAATCTGTCCAGTTTTCACAAATGGCACTATAGATTAGGCCACCCTCTTTTAAGGTGGTCAGTCAAGTGCTTAAAGCTTGAAACCTTCCTTCAATCAATAAAGATGATGTTGAATTCTATGAACCTTGTTGTCTCAGAAAATTCATAAGTTCCCTTTTCCCTCCTCTAATTTTAATTATTCAAAACCCCTTGAACTCATACATTCTGACCTATGGCCTTCTCCCGTCACTTCCTCTCAAGGACATTCCTATAATATGTTTCATAGATGAGTATACAAAATTTCACATGGATGTATCTTTTAAAACATAAATATGAAGCTTTGAGAGCATTTAAGGAGTTCAAAGTTTTTGTTGAAAAACAACTCAATCTCTTAATTAAGTCATTACAAACTGATAGAGGAGTTGAGTTTCAAGCATTTGTGCCTTATCTCAAAGAGAATGGTATTGCTCACAAGATATCTTGCCCACATGCCCATGAACAAAATGGGACTACAAAGCGAAAGCACGGATATTTGGTTAAAACAAGCCTAGTTTTGTTAGCCAAGGCCTCATTGCCCTCAAAATTTTAGGATGAGGTATTCCTTACAATTACCAATCCATCTAACTGAGTACCTTCTAGGAATACATTAAATAAATCCCCATTAGAGCTCATGTTCAAAGTAAGCCAGATTATGACTCCTTGAAAGTTTTTGGATGTGCTTGTCATCCCAACACCAAACCTTTCAACAAACACAAGCTACAATTCAAAACTGTGAAGTGTACATTTCTGGGATATAGCCTACACCATAAAGGTTATAAGTGCCTTGCACCATCTAGCACATTATACATTTCCAAAGATGTGGTTTTCAATGAAGAGGAGTTTCTTTATGTTACATTGAGTCAGTTACAGCCTAATACTCAATGTGTTCCTCTCCTATCATTAGTGAGTGCATCACCACCAGTACTCCCTTGTTTTCCCTCACTGGCCAGTTCACCATCTAATCATTTTGCTACCCAAGTATCATTTCAAAACCCAATAACACCAGAAATTCCTCTCTGTCCAGTACAAACAGAGAATGAAAATCCTTTGTTACCATTCAATGATCCATCTCCACATGAAGATCAGACAATAGAAAATCAGTGTTATCAGATACCTCTATGTGAATCTAAGCTTAAACAACATCTCCTTTCCCATTGATAAAGAGACATTGCACACTTTAATTCCAGCTCACTTAACTCCCATCCTATGGTTACCAGGGCCAAGCATAGGGTTTTCAAGCCAAGAGTTTATATGGCTAACAACATGCTTCCTATTGAACCAACCTCAATACAAGAAGCCTTGACTTAGAAGCACTAGAAGAAAGCAATGTAGGATGAGTATGAGGGATTAACGAAAAATAAAACATGGCACCTAGTACCCCTACTTGCAGAAAGGAAAGATATAAAGTGTAAATGAGTGTTTAAAGTAAAACAGAATGCAGATGGCATATTACAAAGATGCAAAGCTAGGTTGGTGGTCAAAGGGTTCCGCCAAAAAGAAGGGTTTGACTACTCAAAAACCTTCAATCCAGTAGTTAAACCCACCACCATTAGAGTGATTCTCTCCTTAACATTAACTCAGAACTGGAAAATTCACTAATTGGATGTCAATAATGCATTTCTAAATAGGCTTTTGAAAGAAGAGGTGTTTATGATACAACCTCTTGATTTTGAACAAGGAAGCCAACTAGTCTGTAAATTAGATAAGGCTCTCTATGGCTTGAAACAAGCCCTAAGAGCCGAGTTCTCCAGATTAGCTCAAGTTCTCAATTCTTTTAGCTTTACCTTAGCTTGGTGTGATCAGTCACTTTTCTTAAAAAGCATTAATGGGGAAGTCACATACACACTTGTGTATGTAGATGACATTCTGATTACCGGTAACTCAGAAGTAGCTATCAAGCAATTGATCTCTAATTTGAACAATGAATTCTCACTTAAAGACTTAAGGTTTGTTGACTATTTTCTAGGCATTCAATTAAAAACAGCACAAACTGGAGGACTACTCCTCTTCCAATCAAAGTACATCAGAGACTTGTTGGATAAAGCTCATATAACACAAGCTCAACAAATTGCAACTCCTATGTCAACTAGTACAAGACTCACTTCTGTAGAATGTGAGGAATTTGAGCACCCTGGGTTACAATATATAACTGTAACTATACCAAAGATTACTTTCTCTGTGAACAAGGTGTGTCAGTTCATGCAAGATCCATTGAAGCTTCACCGGGCTGCAGTCAAGAGAATTCTCAAGTATTTGAAGGGGACAAGCCGGCATGGTCTTTATTTGAGAAACAACAATTAAATTATCTTACTGCTTACTGTGATGCTGATTGAGGAGCGTATGTGAATGACAGAAGATTCACTATTGGGTTCTATGTGTTCCTTGGCTCTAATCTGGTGGCTTGGTCATCCAAAAAGCAAAGCATAGTGTCACGATCAACCATTGAAGCAGAATATAGAAGTCTTGCCAACATTGTTGCAGAGGTTACATAGATAAAGTCCTTGCTCTCTGAGTTGCATATCTCATAAACCAAAATTCCTTTCATCTACAGTGATAATATGAGCGCAGTGTCCCTATCAGCTAATCCCGTATTGCATCAGAGAACCAAGCATATAGAAATGGAATTGTTCTTTGTAAGGGAAAATGTCATTTAGAAAGAAGTTGCAGTGCAGCACATTAGTGCCAACAGCCAAGTAGCTAATACCTTAACTAAAGCCTTACCTAAACCAAAGTTTGTGTCACTCAGAAACAAACTCAATGTGCTCAATGAAGACACACTGAGTTTGAGGGGGGGAGTGTTAGGTGATGTGTCAGTTTGTTAAGCCATGTCAGCTTGTTAGTTTGGTTGTTAGCCTTATCAGAATATTAGTTAGTGAGGACAGTGTTCTATGTAAGCCTAGCTTGTATCTTAGATAATACATGAATGATATCGATATCGATATCAATTTCAATTCCTTTGTTTTCCATTCTCATTTTCCTCTGAAATCTGTCAACATGCCAGATATTGGTTGTAAATAGCAAATATTAAAATTAATGATATTTTTATCCAAAAAAATTCATTAAACATGACCAATCATTCTTCTCTTTCATTTATCGCATGTGTTTTTATTTGAAGTTATAATTTTTAACTTCATAAAAAGTATTATCTTTTGTAATTTTTTTACTGCTTGTATTTTTTTTATAAGCTCATCCAAATAATTTTTTTTATTTAAGAAATTTTTTTTTAGAAAAACTAAAAAAAAATCCATCCAAACTAGTCATAATCTCTCTCTTAAGAATGGCAGGTGTTGTTTCTCCAAATTTCTTCTTTTTATCCTTTCTCCCAAATCATATATAATATTTTTAAGAATTAATTATTATCAAGTGCTCTAGTAGACACTTGTGCAGAGACACCTGAATTTTTAATTGGTGCCTTACCACGTGTCAACTCTCAACTTTGAATTCTAGTGGATTTAGGGGGTTAGATGGATTTTTGATTTTGAGCCTTTAGTAGAAGTAATTTTTTTAAAAACAATTAAGTATTTAATATTTGAATGTAGATATATAAAAGTAATTTTATATTTAGATGTAAAAATATAAAAGTATTTTTGAGTAAGTAAAATTTTTAAAAATGATATATAAAAATATTTTTTAAAAAATTTGTAAAATATTTTAGAAGTATATTTGTTAAAAAAAAATTTCTCTTTTATTAGACTTAATTTTTTTTAAGCAACATTTTCTTGTTTTAAAAATAAATAATATTTTTACTTATTTTTAAAAAATATTTTTAGAAATAATTTTATACAAATCTAAAATCAAAATATTCACTTATTTTTAAAAAAAAAAAAGCTGGGAGTGCTAGACGGGCCTTTAATAGTTTGATTTGATTGGTGATGTAGGCTTTTGTGAAGATGTATTATAACAAAAATTAAATTAATTAATTTTGTCATTATAATAAAGGGAGTTAGTCCTAAGCGGTCGGAGGGTTTTTATATTTTTTATATATTTATTTTTAATTTTTTTAAATTTTTTTAAAATTTTTTTGTATTTTTTATAAAATTTTTTAAGTGACAAATAAATAATAAAAAAATTATGAATGAATAGTAAAAAAATTCAAGAAAAATTCATAAAAAAATACATGAAATAAAAAAAAACTTAATTACTTTTAAAAAGTAAAAAATATTTTAAAAATAAAACTTAAAAAATAATTAAAAAAAATTAGAGGAACAGTAGCTTAGTCCCCTTATAATAAAATGCATGCAATAACTTTGTATTAGCTTTATAAATCAAAGCATGATTTCCAATATTTCAAAATATAAATTAAACTTCAATGCGTGAAGTTTTTTGAAATTTCAGTATCAATGCGTCAAACTTTAAATCCCATTACTCTCTTATAGTTCAGAGTGATAATTATATATTACAAAAGTGATAATTTTTTAATAAATTAATATATGTGAAAAAAATATAAAAAAATATGACAAATAAAAATGTGAAATATCATTTCTTTTTTTTTTTTACCTTTTTTAAAATTTGAAAAGTGAATCTTCACAAGGTGGGATGATTATGTATAGATTGGAGCAAAAAAAAAATGTCTGGTGGCTTGTCTTCACAAGCCAAGCCAGATAAAAGGCATATGAATCCGGTCTTATCAAAAAGATCGATCCAATTACCTTATGATTCATCCAAAGTTATTGAATGGGAACGGATCCTATCGGACAGGATCATGATCTAAATAAAAGTTTACATTTACCATACTCCACCCATATATTAAATTTATGATTACAACTTACAACTACTCAATTGAGCATGTAACTTATTAAAAATTGTCATTTATATATTATTCATATATTTTTAATTATTAATATATAAAATAATTTATTGATGCCAAACTTTTATACACATAAATCAATTTTTTCAACAATAAGAAGTAAATAACACGTGCTTTAAAATTTCTTGAGGGTAGTGGGGAAGCCACGTAGTTTCAGATTAAACATTTAAATCTGCCACAAGAAATAAACAACATGTGCTTTAACATCTGTCATTAATTTTTTTGACCAGTTCGGTCTTAGGTAAGTGTGAATGTTAATTATAATTTTGTATTTTTGGATTAATTTTGTATTTTTCTAATAAACTTCAGCTAAAATTTTTACTTTTTTAAAATTAATTGAAAATCATATTTTTATAATTGCTAATAAGTTTTTGGTAATATTTATATATAATAATATAGCTCAATTAATACGTTTATATTATTTTAAGTTTTTTGAATTACATAATTACAGTGATAATAAAAAATTTTAAAAACTATATTTTACAATTATATATGTCATATTTATTATTTAAATAATAAATTGTTATATATTTGTCATATTATTTTAATAGATTGAATCAATTCACCTACAATCTAACTCTTTTTGCAGTTCCGTGATGAGGTTAGGTTTCTCAACACCAACTATAAATAATATGCTATACGTACCTTGCAAGAATATATCAGCGTCTTCTTCGTCTAACACTTTACTTCTTCCTAATGGAGTTGGGAAATGTACAATACTTTCTCAAGGGAAAAACCATTTTAGTCACTGGTTCAACAGGCTTCTTAGCAAAAAGTACGTGTTCGCGCATCTTTAAATCTTGCATGCATCTGCGTGTGGCTAACTAATTATTAATAATTTAAAACATCATTCTTGCTGTTTGTCTATATATACAGTTTTTGTGGAGAAGTTATTAAGGATTGAATCAGATATAAAGAAATTGTATCTTCTTCTAAGAGCTTCAGATG
>JASKGM010001046.1:0-12384 GCA_034509205.1 Ceratonia siliqua
AATGGCCTACCTAATGAATAAATTAGGATCCTTAAGGTTAAGAATTTGGGCTCCAAAGGCCCAAGTTAATAGAAGGCTTTAAGTTTATTGAGTTCCAAGGGCCCAATAGCCCTTTTGGGGATTTCATCCTAACACTTTCAAGAATCACATTTTTGGCCTAAATAGTTGTGGAAATAATATTTTGGGACTCTAATACTTTCAAAAATTCGAGTTCTACCCTAATTTGTTTTTCGACCTCAATACCTTCAAAATTTTGATTTTGACCCCAAATATTGTGGAAGTCACAAATTTCATCCCAAAGCTTTTGAAAGTTAAACTTTGACACCGAGTACACAATCCCTAACTTCTTTCCAACTTTATGTGGAGAATTATTCTCTTGTAATGATGCGCTATATGTGAAAATTCATTTTCTCATATTGTCTTATTTCCTTATGAATATTATGTAGAGAACTATTCTCTCATTTTGTTAAGCTTTATGTGAAATTTCATTTCCTATATTGGCTCATCTTCTTTCCAACATTATATGGAGAATTGTTCTCTCATTTTGTTAAGCTTTATGTGAAAATTCATTTTTCCATATTGTCTTGTTTCCTTCATAAACATTATGTGGAGAATTCTTCTCCCATTTTGTTGAGTTTTATGTGGAAGTTTATTTTCTCATATTGTCTTAATTCATCCTAAAACTTTGTTGTGAAGATTTATTCTCTCACATTATCTAAAATTAGTTTTCGCCATAGGGAATAAATCATGTATTATTCCTCAAAAAATTCTAATCAAAATATTTTTGAACTACGTTGACCTTGATCCCATAGAGGTACATAGGCACTTACACAATAAGGCAGGTCTAGTTATCTCCCACTTTATCCAAAATATTTTCACTCTTGGGATGAGATTACATATCCTCCTTAAGCAAATCCAAAACATTGTCGCCCTAGGAAATTGTTCATAGATCTTTCCTAGGCATAGTTTCAGCTAATATTCTCAAACTACATGGACTTTGATCCCCATAGGGGTACGTAGGCATTTACATAGTAAGACAGGTCTGGTTCTGTCACTTCTTTATTTTTCTCTAAATTGAGATAACAAAATGGGTAATTAAATCAATTAAAATATAATTTTTTTAGTACAAACAATCTAGGGCAACCATCCTTAGGGGTAGACGTCGTGGGGTGCCTAACACCTTCCCCACACGTAATTAAACTCTCGAACCCTTTCTCTGGTTCAAATAGGGAAAGACAGAGGGATTATCATGAGATTATCTAGAGAAATATGTAGAGGAAATGACTAATACTAGACAGTGGCCTTTGTTTACTAAAGTCCTAGCACTGGCTGTATATGGCTTGATATTGTTTCCATCAACAACTAACTTGGTGGATCATGACTCTATAGGCATATATGGTGCAGTGAAACATTATGATGTTAATCCAGTGCCAGCCATCTTGGAAGAAACATTTCTTACCCTTGAATTCATTTATAAAATTCAAGGAGGCAAGCTAAAGTGTTACTTACCCATGTTATACCTGTGGGCAACAACGCACCTATTGCGAAAGTAGCCGGCGGATAAGATGCCTAAGTTAGGACTTTTTGCCCTTTTCCATGAGCTCAAAATGGAAAAATGGAATACAATAGAGTGATCCCGGTTGTGCAACGATATCAAGAGAGGGGATATACTCTGGAAATTCTCTTGGTGGAATAAGGATGAAGTGGTCTATAGATGTGGCAAATTCCCTTTTATTCCCTTAATGGGTATCTGAGGATGTATCTCCTACTCACTAGTGGGTAGGATTCAAGCAGTTAACTTATCTCTAGAGGGTACCATCTGTGAAGATCATGGATGAATTCTGTTTTTATTACAAATAAGGGGATAATAAAGATTTGATAATTAAGATCAAGCAAGCATGGGAAGAAAGATTGATTTTAGGCCGACAAGATCTCAGAAAAAAGGTTAATAGGGGCCACAAAAGAATATTATGAATAGATGAACAAGAAACAGAAAACCTTTTCGGCCAAACCATGATCATCTGCAATCTCTAAAGAAGACAGAATAACTGAAGCCAGAATAGGAACCTTAGAAACACACTTGACAATACTGAAACAAAAGAAAGCCCAATTAGTACAAAAAAACAAAGAATTGGAATGGCAGATAAAAGGGCTTGAACAGTCATTGCAAATAGTCAAATTGGATTAAGACGTTAAATTCTAGCGAGAAAGATATCTCAAACTACAAGACATTGAAAGATCTAGGGAGGCTATTAGGCATTGGAAAAACAATTAGCACATGTCTAAAAAGAAGTTAAAGTTGTTGATGATTTGTTGAGTCAAGAGTGCTCAACTAATACAACGCTCAGACGAATATTAGTAGGGGCAAGAGAAGAGATTGGGTGATTAAACAACATAAATCATATTGTCTTCAATATGCTCGAACCACCACCAGCCGGAGTAATGGATGAGTTGAATAGACAGGAATACTTGGTCACCGAGTGGAGAAAATATTACTATTATCTTTACGACATGGCTATACAGCTTTTATTTGTCTATGAAGGTACTCAAAGAGAAATACAAAGTAGGCTGCCTGACTTCATCATGAGTTTCCAACAGGCAATGGCCTCCACTGTACAGTCGTCGTCCGCGAATTTATTAGCATTCTTAGATTTGTGTAAAGAGCTCATTGTATTTTTGGACAAACATGTGTAAAAATTTGCTATGAATGAAAGTGATGATCTTTTTGGGACAATGTCCATACGATAATTTCTCTTTGGAATATTGTCAACCATACTTTATTTGTGGGGTATTATATTGTCAAATAAAACATAAGCCTTATGTCCATAACCTCCTAATTCATGCTGTTTAGTAGGATAATACTCATGAGTGGATACGTGCATCTCCGTGAGCTATTGCCAACCAGGTTTAGTTTGTGGGGTATTCTACTCTCAAGAAAAATATGGGATGATACTCGGCTGTTAAGTAAACTGACTAGTGTATGCGTAATTTCTTAGCCTAGGAATGCTTATGTGATGAATTGTCAATCTCCATAAGATGTTGCCAACCACATTCCTTTTTGTAAGGTATTGTACCCTCAATAAGAAAATGAGAAAAAATAAAATCTCTAATGCCAATTTAAAAGAATAATAATGACATTAATTCTATAACCAATAATTATTTCAAACAAAACTAACAATTCATTTATCTCTTGTAAAGAGGGAAAGAGATTGACAAGATTACACTATTGCACAGTATAGAAAGGGTTAGTCTAAACGTTCCCAGCCCACTCAAAGAATCTTTATAAGATCTTGCGCTATGGCCTTAGAACAGTCTAATACCGAGAACATCCAGAGGTTGGAGAATAAGATGGATCAAATTCAGGATCAATTGATGAAACTTATGGATATAATGGCTGACAATGTTAGGAATAGGAACACGGTTACACCATCCTAAGACGTGTTTCATTTTTGGCCAAAGCTCTAGTGTGCCCATGATGGCTAATGTGGTACCTCATTCGCCATCGATGGGAGTTAACCCTTTGGGTGAAAAAGGGAATACTGTGAATGGACCACCCGAAGGATATAATTACGTACAGATGCCAATCATGCCACCTGTAAGAATAGACGAGTCAGCACAGGAAAAGAGAGTCATGGACCAGGTTCTTATATTAGTAGAGAATATGAGGGCTCTACAGGGATCGGGCTCACTAGGAGTGGTTAGTGCAAGGGAATTGAGGTTGACTTCTCCAGTGAATGTCCCCAAAGATTTCAAGGTCCCAGAGCTTGCAAAGAAGGATGGGACTCCCAATCCCCAATTTTGTCTGAGGTCCTACTGCACAGAGATGGCTGTAGCACGTGACAAAGAGAAGTTGCTATTAAATTTCTTCCACAAGAGCCTTGTTATGGCAGCATTTCAATGGTATATTCTGATAGATCATTATAAGATCAATCGATGGGAAGATTTGGCCAATGCTTTCTTAAGACATTACCATTTCAATTTCCATAAGATGATGAATTGTCAATCTCCATAAGATGTTGCCAACCACATTCCTTTTTGTAGGGTATTGTACCCTTCATAAGAAAATGAGAAAAAATAAAATCTCTAATGCCAATTCAAAAGAATAATAATGACATTAATTATATAACCAATAATTATTTCAAACAAAACTAACAATTCATTTATCTCTTGTAAAGAGGGAAAGAGATTGATAAGATTACACCATTGCACAGTCTAAAAAGGGTTAGTCTAAACGTTCCCAGCCCACTTAAAGAATCTTCATAAGATCTTGCACTATGACCTTAGAACAGTTTATTACCGAGAACATCCAGAGGTTGGAAGATAGGATTGATCAAATTCAGGATCAATTGATGAAACTTATGGATCTAATGGTTGACAACGTTAGGAATAGGAACGCAGTTACATCATCCCAGGAAGTGTTTCATTTTGGCCAAAGTACTAGTGTGCCCATGATGGCTAATGTGGTACCTCCTTCGTCATCGATGGGAGTTAACCCTTTGGGTGAAGAAGGGAATGCTGTGAATGGACCACCCGAAGGATATAATTAAGTACAGATGCCAATCATGCTACCTGTAAGAATAGACGAGTCAACACAGGAAAAGAGAGTCATGGACTAGGTTCTTATATTAGTAGAGAATATGAGGGCTCTATAGGGATCGGGCTCACTAGGAGTGGTTAGTGCAAGGGAATTGAGGTTGACTTCTCCAGTGAATGTCCCCAAAGATTTCAAGGTCCGGCGGTTTGCAAAGAAGGATAGGACCCCTAATCCCCAATTTCGTCTGAGGTCCTACTACACAGAGATGGCTGTAGCAGGTGACAAAGAGAAGTTGCTATTAAATTTCTTCCACAAGAGCCTTGTTGTGGCAGCATTTCAATGGTATACTCTGATAGATCATTATAAGATCAATCGATGGGAAGATTTGGCTAATGCCTTCTTAAGACATTACCATTTCAATTTAGACATTCGCCAACTAGGAACAACTACATGTCATGCAGGAAAAGGATACAGAAACGTTCAAGGAATACACCTAAAGATAGTGAGCACTTGTTGCTAAGGTCCAGCCCCCAATGGTGAGCACATAAACTTACTCTTATTTCTTAGGAATGCTGGGAGCCTCGTTTAATGGATTAATGGTAGGGACTGCCTTCAATGACTTCTCTGATCTTATAAAGGCTGGTGAGCTAATCGAATTACTAATCAAAGCTGGCAAGATACAAATGGGAGGGAATGAAGCTATAGGGCAAGGTCAAAAGACAAATTTTTAACAGAAGAAGAATGACCCAGAGGTAGAATATGTGCACGTGTAGTAGAACTATAATCAATCCACCCCAAGCCCTATTATCAAAATCAGAACACCGATTTTCAAACTAATAATAATCAAAATTCCCAAAACAATATCCTCAGCACCCTACCAGCGCATGAATCAGAATAACAACCAGTGCCAAACCAGATAGCTCAGGGATAGAAACCCATTCCCAGATTTCCATATGTCAAATACCGAGCTGTATAAACAATTTTATGAAGGTTGTCTTCTAAGCCCTGTACCCTATAATCTTATGCAGCCTCCATATCCAGTGTATTATAACCCCAATGAAAAGTGCTTGTACTACTACGACAGTATTGGACATATCATCGAGACTTGCCTAAGTTTTCGAGCACAAGTAGCCAGACTATATAAACATGGGGCTATTAACCTCAACTAGGGTGGCCCAAACATCAACGCTAACCCGTTACCCGATCACAACAGAGGTGGTTAGGTCAATGTCATACTAGAAGAAAGAGCAGTTAAGAAGAACCTAAGAGACATTGTCATGTCCCAGGAGACTATTTTTTGAGGGTTGATCGTAGTTGGATATAAAATATGAAGAAATAAAATGAATGTGGATGAAGAAGAATGCAATGATAGGCAAGCAACATGTATATACCATCAACAGGTCATAGGGTATGATATAGAGTAATGCAATGAATTCAAAAAAAACTTGCAGAAATTAATGGCTTTGAGAGTTATCCGATGCATAGGAAAGATCCATTATGCTGAAGTTAATGTGACAGATGAAAGGAAATTCCTTCCTAAACCCATGACCTTTAATATAAAGCCAGAGCCATCAACCAATGCTGCACAAACACCCACTCTGGTAACCAACGTCCTCATACTATTCCCTTATGAAAGCAATAAAGTGGTGTTATGGGTTTACACGCTGGTTGTTACTTTGCATAACCCTAGGAAAATAGTCAAACCACAAATTGGGGGGGTGGAAGAGATTGATGATAATGCAGATAACATGGCCATTGGAAATGTCACCCGAAGTGGAAGGGTGTACGCTCTAAAAACTACAGAACAGCATAAAAAGGGTATCGAAAAAGCCATAGAAGTTTTCAATAAGGAAGACTTAAATCAAGAAGAGGAATTTATGAAAATCATGAAGCAAAGCGAGTATGATATTGTTGAGTAATTGGGAAAGAAAAAAGTCAAAATCTCACTACTGTCATTAATCAACAGCTTCAAAGTGCATAAAAAGGCTTTTTAAAATATATTAAATCAAGCATACGTCAATTCGACCATTACACCCGAAAAGTTTGAGAACATAGTGAATTGCATGAAGATATCTAACATGATCACTTTTTCGGAGGATGACATGAGCGCATCTGGCCAAAATCACAACAAGGCTCTGCATATGACTGTAAAATGTGAAGGATACATGGTGACAAATGTACTGGTAAATAATGGGTCTACTTTAAATGTGCTCCCCTACTATACCTTAATTCAATTGCCAATTAGTCAAGGAGAAATGAAAAATAGTGACCTCGTTGTTAGGGCATTCAATGGTTCCTAGAGGGAAGTCAAGGGAATTATTACTTTGAAATTAAAATTGGCCTTAGCATATTTGAGGTGGTGTACTAGGTTATGGACATAGAGCCATCTTACACAATGCTATTAGGTAGACCTTGGATCCATGCTGCAAGGGCTATACCATTAACTTGGCACCAAAGGGTAAAATTCATAAATCAGGGTAAAGTCATCATTGTTAAGAGCGAAGAGGAAATGCTAATATTCAAACCAGTATCAATTCCATACATTGAGGCTATAGAACAAGCCTTAGAGAGTACTTTCTAGATGCTAGAAATGGTTGAGAAAGAGCATAAAAAAGGGAATGCCATGAAGCCCCAAAACTAGCCATAGCAAATATTGATCAAAATTGGATACAAGCTTGATAAAGTGATAGGTGCGATTACAAGGAATTGTTTCTCCTATGGAAGCATTTGAAAATGTGAGGAGACAAAGTTAGACTGTGAGTCAGGGAATAGAAAAAAGACTAACAAGGGTTTTCCTCTTTTACAAGAAACATCCCCAATGCCCACGCATATTGCTTTTCATAGTCAAGCCATTAACACCTTAGGGGAGGATGAAGCGCAAGATAATCGTGTCGGCTCAGGACAGGATGTTTTGCCACTTAACAACTGGGATGCTGAGTTAATCCCATATATATGCATGTACCAATAATATTTGATTTTTGGCCTTTTCTCAATTTGACCAAAGTCTAAGGCCATTGTGATTTAACTAAATGTGTGGACCATGTTTTATCCAATGAATGAAATTAAAGTTTTTCTCACATGCTTTATTTTCTCTCCATAATTTTCTCTCTCATTTAAATGTTCTTATTCCATATCATTTTTCTTTTTTTCTCAGGGAAGTTGTTCTTTCCCAATTTTCACATCATTATGAGGTTCTTCTGCATCCTATAGTTAATTCTCATGTTAATATGAATATGGATAATTGTAACCTTGAGGAACTAGACTATGAAATGATGGAAAAATTTGTAAAAATAATTGAGTCTTCTAAAAAGGGAATAAAACCCCATAATGAAGAAATAGAAAAGATAAATTTAGGGACAGAGGAAGATAAGAAAGAGCTTAAAATCGTAAATAATTTAGAACAAGAGGAAATGATAACACTCCTTAAAGAATTTAGTGATGTATTCGCTTAGTTCTACTAGGATATGCCAGGACTCAACCCACAAATCACATCACACAAAATTCCCTTGTACTCATATTACACCCCTACTAAGTAAAAACTAAGAAGGATGAATCTAGAATTATCATTGAAAATAAAGGACAAAGTGATGAAATAGATAGAAGCTAATTTTGTCGAAGTTTCTTAATATCCAGAAAGGGTAGCTAATATAGTTCCAGTCCTTAAGAAAGATGGGAAAGTGAGGATGTGTGTAGATTACCGAAAATTGAATGAAGCCAACCCAAAAGATGATTTTTCCTTACCCCACATTCATGTATTAGTAGATAACACAGTGTCAAATCACATATATTCCTTTATGGATGGGTATTCCGGTTATAACCAGATCCCCATAAGTGAGGACGATAAAGAAAAAACCACTTTTGTCACCCAATGGGGGACGTTTTGCTATCGAGTAATGTCGTTTGGACTTAAAAATGTTGAAGCAACTTATCAAATGGCAATGCCTTATTCCACGATTTAATGCACAAAGAGATTGAGGTGTATGTGGATGACATTATGGCGAAGTCTAGTGAAAAAGAAAGCAACGTAGCGTCTTAAGATAGTTGTTCGAGAGATTGCAAAAGTATAAACTTTAGTTAAACCCCAATAAGTGTACATTTGAGGCATCCTTAGGAAAATTATTAGGCTTCATTGTGAGTCGGAAGGGGATTGAAATTGACCCTGACAAAATCATAGCCATGCAGGACATGCCTCCTCCTTGTACAAAAAAGAAAATAAGAAGGCTTCTAGGGAGGCTCAACTACATCGCTAGATTTATTGCAAACTTAATACGAACTTGTGAACCAATGTTCAAGTTGTTGAGGAAGCATAATCCTGGTGAATGGGATGAAAATTGTCGAGAAGCGTTTAAGAAAGTAAAATCTTACTTACAGAATCTTCCCGTTTTGGTTTTGTCCACACAGGGTAAGACTCTGTTATTATATCTCTCGGATTTACCTACTGCCATAGGAGCAATGCTCGCACAGCATGAAGAGGCAAGTAGAAGAGAAAGAACAATCTACTACTTAAGCAAAAAGTTCAATGAATGCGAAAGTAGATACTCTTCAATTAAGAAAACTCGTTACACTTTAGTTTAGATCACAAATGACTTCATTAGTACATGGCCTACTATACTGTTCTACTTGTATCTAGGATAGATCTTATAAAGTATGTGTTTGAAAGGCTTCATCTGTCGGGCATGGTTAACAAATGATGGGTAACTTTATCAGGGTATGACATCAAGTATGTTACCTTGAAGGCCATCAAAAGAAGTGCCATCGTAGACCAATTAGCTGAGAGTCTGATAGACAAAGACCAATCGGTAGATTTTGAATTTCCCAATGAAGATATATTGGGCATAAAGAAAGCTGAAAAATGTACTTCGATAGAGCTATGAATGTGAATGGAAATGGTTTAGGGGCTGTCATTATTTCTCTTGAGGGATCTCAATTCCCAGTCACCATAAAATTAGACTTTGACAGTATAAACAATGTAGCAGAATATGAAGCTTGCATTAACGGATTACAAGAAGCATTAACGGATTACAAGAAACAATAGCAATGAACATTAAGCAACTGGAAGTCTATGGGGACTCAACCTTAATCATCTACCAAGTGAAAGGTGAATGGTAGACTCAAGACCTAAAGTTGATACCATACCAAAAATACCTGTCATCGCTAGTTGAGGAGTTTAAAGAAATCTCTTTCTCACACTTGAACAGAGACAAAAATCAATTTGCCGATGCACTTGCAACTTTAGCAGTTATAGCCGAATTGGACCAGGAAAGTAAAGTATTCCCTATCAATGTTGAATCTAGGGATAAAATGGCTTATTGTTTGAACATCGAACAAAGTGATGAACAACCATGATAAGTGGACATTATGCGATATATTCAGTCCCGACAATACCCAAACGGCTCCAACAATCATTACTTCATACTTATTGCTATCGACTACTTCACGAAGTGAGGTGAAGTGGCCTCATATGCTAGTATCACACAAAGAGTGTTTGTTAAGTTTTTTAGGCTTAATATCATTTGTCGATATGGACTACTGGCAAGAATAATCACCAATAATGCGGTAAATCTCAATGGTTCAGAAGTCCAAAAATTATATGAGTAATTCAAAATTAAACACCACAACTCAGCACTGTATAAGCCTCAAATGAATGGAGCAGTCGAAGCGGAAAACAAAAATATTAAAAGATACTGGGAAAGATAGTGGTAACTTACAAAGATTGGCATAAGATGCTCTTGTACACACTTTAAGGGTATCACACCTATGTGAGATCTTTAATTGGGGCAATTCTATATTCCCTAGTTTATGGTATAGAGGCAGTGACACCTATCAAAGTGGAAATTCCTTCTCTTAGGGTACTCATGGAAGCATAGTGAGAAGATGCCGAACGGGACTACAAACAGTTAAATATGATAGAAGAAAAACACCTTGCCTCTATCTGTCATGGTCGACTTTACCAAAAAAGGATGGCGTGAGCGTTCAACAAGAAGGTCCGACCAAGAGAATTTCACGTTGGGGACTTGGTAATTCAAAAAATATTGCCCAATCAGGAGGATGCTGGAGGAAAATGGGCACTTGTGTATAACATGCCATACATTGTCAAGCAGGCATTTACTGGTAGAGCATTGATTCTCACCGATATGGATGGACAAGAATTGGCAAGGCCAGCGAATTCATATACAGCGTTATTATGCGTGGAATAAAAAACCCCCCCGTTAAGTCAAAAACTCGAAAGGGCGGCTTAGGCAAAAATTAAGGGGAGCCTGCTATGTCAAAAACATGAATAGGTGACTTAGGCAAAATTTAGGGTAATGGTTTCAGAGTATAGTGATTAAACGAAGTGAGAAAACCTAGAAGAAGAAATGAATTGGAGGTACTAATATTGGGGGCAAAGAAAGTTCTGAGGCTTTACACTGACGACATGGTCTATTTTCCAATGAGTGATGCGATACACATGTTCATAGTAATGCAAGAATCAGTGTTGAAGGATGCCGAGGACTTCAAACTGGGTCAAAATTTCATTGTCATTCATTTTGCTTGTTTCTTACAAATTTTCAATGTTGTAGTTGACAATATGCTTGAATATGAGTCTTAATTGTCTTTGTCTTAGTCTAGCTTTTCATCATCTGTGTAGGGACACTGAGGTCCCTATCACGTCTGTATATGTATCTTGATAAATGAAGTTTATTCATTCAATAGATTTCAGTCCATATTTCATTCCATGGATAAAGCTTGAGTAGACTAATAAAAAAGGCAAAATTATATATTATTTCACAATGCTCTAGTGCTGGTTAGCAAGCATTGTAGGGGTTAAGAGGCAATCATCCTAATAATGCTGAGTCAACGATACGTGATCGAAAGAATGGAATCCAAGGATGTTTGGTGCTGATGAGTGTGCGAAAGTGCACTCTACAGGCTTTATTGTTGAGCTAAATGTGCTATAAAAGAAGAAAAATCATTGAACTTAATATGTTTTTTTTATACTTGGCTCTCATTCCTCATTATCAACTCTTAAGCAAGTTTGTACTTCAATTTCAGGTCATAAATGAAGAAATATATCCCAAGTCAGAAGTCATGGCTCAAAATATGAAATTTCGCAAAGTTAGAGGACTTGGCGCTGCGGCTTCAGAAACCCAGCATCGCGGCTCCCACAAGTCAGAGAGGCCAGAGCCACAGCTCAAGATCTTGGCGCCGCGGCCCCCAAACAGTACCAGTAAATTGAACTCCAGGGCTCAGTGCCGCAGCGTCGGGAAACCAGTGTCACAGCGCTCGTGCACGATCTGTCATTAAAAGGTCACGATTTTACATCAGAAGAGAGATTTTGCTGAAGGAAAAAAGGTGCTCTTGGTATGGAGATTGAGGAGGGCTCATTCTAGGTTGAAAGGCTTGAAGATTTCTTCTCCTAATCCTTGAAGATGAAGATGGCCATCCATGGAGTGTTGATTTTGTCAACAAACATGGTTGGCTAGTTTCTAGGTAAAGTTAGGGTAGAAATTGATTGGTGAAACCCTTGGGTATTGTTTCAATTCATCTTTAGAATATTATTGTTCATGAATCTTGTGTTGAATCCTCTATTTGGTTTGTTCTACTTACTTTGAGACATTGAAAGATATTTTTCTATGCTGTTGAGTTATAGTTTTATGGATTTTGATGGTGACTCAACATAGATGGTTTTCATGTTATTAACATGATCTTTTGCTACATTATAGTTGTTTCTTAACATAGTGTCATCAATTGATTTGGTTTTCAGAGATGGAATTCATGGTTTGCAAAAAGGAGGATTTAACCCTAGATTTGATTATGAGAGATTTAGGGCTCTTCATTGTTATATGTTCCAATTAGGGATTTGGTGCTAT
>JASKGM010001068.1:0-12382 GCA_034509205.1 Ceratonia siliqua
TAAATTTACAATTGCTTCTTTTTGGAATGACTGGTATTTGAGTAACTATCTCATAGGTATATTGTGTCAAATCTGACCCTAAATTCCAGTGACTTATTATTCTGTAGATGATTTAGAAGTCTTTTGATGATTTTTTAGGCCAAAGGCATAACACTTCTGTGATTATTGGTCCACTAATCTACGGATATAAAATCAGTTTAGGGGTATACAGGAATTCAGTTTGCTGAGTATGTTGGGGCATGTGAAAATCTGAGTTGAGGAATTCTATTATAGTTACTTGATAACTTGGGCTAAATGATTTTGGCTAAAGATGAGACATAAGTAGGGTTCATTTGGCTTGTTGGTTCTGGAATTGATGCGGGTGTTTACTTTATTTTAACATAAATTGCAAATAAATTTAAAGATATAAGGATGTGATCCCAAGTTATACATCCGGTTACTGTATATTATTAAGCTTTAAGTTATACTTGTTGGAAGGATGATTGGATGTTCATTAGTTACCTGGTTAATGATCAATTCATGTTGCTGAATTTATTTTGCTATGATAATCACTTAATATGTTTAATGATCAAAATCATACTATTGGATTTGTATTGCTGTGCCATACACTTAACTAATAATGAATGCTTTGGTGAATCTATGAGAGTGACTTTGCTTGCTCTGGCATATTACTGGTTTTTGTCTAGTTTCGGTTGTGAGTTATTATTGTTAGTCATAATTGTTCAAGGTGGTGGTGTTTCTTGGGTTGTATGAATTTCATTGGAGGTCACTAATAGCTAGATTGGCTTTAGATTAGAAAATGCAAACTTTCTATGGTCCATGAGTGATCTACCTAGTATCATTGGGTATTTTCTTGAACAGGAACTCCCTTCGTAATTATGTTGGATTATAAAGGCATTATAGGAAAGTGAAGGTTTCGTGTATTTCCCTTTATTTCCGTTTTGTGTTTGTGTTCCCTTCATTATGCATGTTATCCCTTCAATGGTTCTGCCATTTTTTTTGTGGGCACGTGGTGTCCTGATTTGTATGTCCCATGGTCCCTTTCAAATTAAATTGGGCCTCAAAGGCCCAATCCAGTAAATATATGGGTATATATAACAAAATGGGTTCCAAGGGCCCAAATAGACATTAGAAAGATTTAATGGCCCTATTAGTCCAAAGGGTTAACGGTCCATTTTTGTCTTAATTAAATAAAATTGCTTATTTTACAAAAGGGGTCCAAAGCCCGCTTTTGCCTTCATGGCTTTAAGAACTTAAACTTCATGGCTTTAAAAACTTAAATGAAAGTTCACGAAAATATAATGGGTTTTCTAATTCAATATCTTTAAAAATTCACATTTTGACTCCTAATATTTTGATAATTGCATTTCAACCCTAAATCTTTTGATAACTGCATTTCAACCCTCATACTTTCAAGAATCATACTTTAGCCCCACAATTTTAAAAATTTACATTTCAATCCCTGATTTCTTGGAATTACAATGTTGGCTCTCATTATGCACCCAAAGTCATAAAAAGATGGCTTTTCACCAGCCGTTACATTGTGATAGTTTGGCAACTCTACTCAGGATAGTTGGAGAGTTATGCCCTTTATGGGTTGTTTGTGCTTTGTATGACTTTGATGTATTATTTTTACCTCCTTCCTTTTTGTTATTTTTAATTGTTAGCTTCAACATGTTAAAGATATATACTTTAACAGCTATATCTATTTTATTTTACTGCAATTCTGGGCATGCTTGTTTAGTTATTTTTCATATGACATGAATTGTTGGAACCTTAAGGTACACTGTGCACCATACACATCCCTTGCACATACTATTGGGCTCAATACCCAGGTCTTTGTGAACCCTAGGAGAGAAATGAAGGTGGCGTAGTGATGCCTAGTAGGATTCTTTCCCCCAGGAATTCATGAAAGCTTTCGCTCAGATTGTTAAGTCACATACTTAGTTTGTTCATATGGAAGCTTTGTTTGCCAATCAAATCAAACTAGGAGGTTAATATCTCTACTATTTTAGTGGGGGCAATCTGTTCTAAAACCAATTCTTGTGAGGATTATAGACCTCCCATGAAGCCAGTAAATTATTAAATTGACCCTATAAGCTACCTTGTGGTTAGGGCTTGACCTCTCAGGATAGGTCTGTTTACCCTAAGAGCTAACCTAAACAAGGCAACCGAGAGTATGCTTTCTCTCTACTATCTTTATGATCCTATTTTTCCTTTTCCTTTTTTGTCTACCCCATTGCATTTTCAAAAATAAAAAATAAAAAAAAAATCAAAAATCAAAGAAAAATGTTTTTGATGCCTTAACTTTACATTGATAGCAATCTCTGTTCTTTTTTTATCATCATTTTCTCCTTGTTTACTCATCCCATTACATCTTTTTACAAAAACAAAAAAGAGTTTTCATGGAATCACGTTGCATTCAAACATGACATTTTCATTACCATGTTGGGGTTTTATGACAATATGCTTAATTTTTTTGAAATTAAAGAGATGAGCTTTAAAAATAGACTTAAATATGTTTTTCTTTCGCCTAATTTAGGTGCACTCTTTTTCAAAATTGACAGTACTTATGTGATGATTTTATATTTCATCGAGATATTGTTAACCATGTTTTTCTTTGTTGAGTATTGTACTCTCAATAGGAACATGAGTAGAGATGAAGTTCTTAATGCCAATATTTGAATAACGAAGAGTTCAAAGATTCAATGAACCACTCTAACAAGTTTTCAACTGAGAAAAAAAGATTTATTTTGTTTTAAAGAGAAAAATAATAAGGTCACACCGCTGCTCTTAAAAAGAAAGGCTTCGACCAAATGTTCCTTATCTATCTAAGAGACATACACAAGATCCAAGGCCACGTCACTTGAATCATCAAACACCGAGAGGATATAGAGGTTGGAGCATCGCATGGATCAATTGCATGAGTAGATGTCACAATTAATTGGTTTAGTGCCTGACATTCTAAAAAGTAGGGAGGTAGTCCAACAATCACATAATCTCAACCATCTTACCCATAAATCTCACTACCAACAAGGAAGACCCACTATCCCACCCACCTTCCATCTTGCTCCACCAAGTAATCCACGATCCCAAGTGCCACCACAAAAGCCAAGTTCCCCATCCAACCTTCCGTCACATAGGCCACCAAAGGGACTAAGCCATTCCTTAACTTTCAAATGTCCAATGCCGACCTCAATAAGATTCTGCTGGATGGTCGCCTAATAGGCTCGATGCCAGTCGAAATATGTAAGCCATCGTACCTTATTTAGTTTGATCCCAATGCATAGTAGATTTACCACTTTGGTATAACTAATCGCACAATAGATAATTGTGGGGCATTCCGAAGGCAAGTCATGAAGCTGATCATGCATGGAGCCATTGTGCCTCCACAGGGTGGCCCAACCATAAAGACTAATCCCGACCAGGGAGGAAATGGCTCAGACAATGCCATGATAGGGGAAGACGAGAAGTGAGATTGAGAAATCATGCCGGATCGAGGAGACCAGATTCTTCAAAAATGTGGTTCAAGGTCAATTCACAATGTTTACACTTTAAGTGTTATTTAATTTCAATATTGACTCATTTGGCTAAAGTCCAGGGCCATTTGATTTTTATTAAGTGTGGACCTTATCTTATCTTTTAAATAAAAATTGCAATTTAATGTTAGGTTCATCTCTTTGCTTGCCTTGCTCTCACTTCTTTAAATATTCATGTTTGTCTTCTCAGTTCCCTAATTCAAGGAACTTCTTTCCTATCAATTTTCTTTAGTGTCCACTCCTTGGTTCTCATATTGAAATGGATATAGACATCTGTACCTTAGGAGAATAGTGTAAATGAAGTAGTGAAAATTTGTCGCAGAAAAATGTTTGAGTTATCCTCAAAGCAAGGACATGAATCAATAAATCAAAAAAAAAATCTCAGGATTATGAGTAACCTAGAAAGGTTGAACAGTGAGAATATGCAAATGATAGCAAAGTGAATTCTGATTCAATCAAAAAAAGAGGAAGAAAAATAAAGAAACAAGCCTGCTAAGTTGAAAACCCAAAATGATGGTTTAGGAAAAAGTTAGGGCATCAGTTTGAAAAGAACTCATACTCAAAAGAAATCGGGTTATCTAGCAAAAATTTGAAAAGCTGCAACTAGGGTAATTTTCCTATAGGATATCACTACCATTAACAGTATGCTTCTGTTAAAGGATATAAAGTGCATATCGGCTACAATATGAGAATTAATGCCATCAATGCTAATGAACTCAAACTGGGGCAAATTTTCATTACTTCCTTTTGTTTTGTTTTTCTATCATTCTCTTCAATAAAAGAGTTTTGTTCATATAATAAACTTCAAGAGTCATATGATCCCTTCATTTTCTATGGCTTACTTCACTAAAAGAGGTTTGTTCATTTAACGAACTTTAAAGGTCTTATGACCTTTTGCTTTTCTATTAACTTGCATCGACAAGGGAGGTTTATTCACCTAATAAACTTTCTTCTTAATAATCAAATTGAGGCAATATTGTCTTGTCCTTAAGTTTTGACTTTCTATCATTCATACAAGGGATTTACATTCTATTTCTCTTTTCAGCATACTTGATTCACTAAAAGGGATTTATTCATCTAATAGGCTTATTCTTCCTTAATATTCATTGAATAAGATTTGAGTGAATTAATAAAGGCAGAATTGAACATCATTCCTTAGTATTTCATTGTTAATCAATTTTGCATTACAAGAACCAAGAACGGCTTACTTAACTCAGTCTGAGCTAAAATCAAGTTATCTAAATATGAGTCATCAAAAATAAAAGATAGTAATAAAAGAAAAAGAAGAAAAATAAAAGAAGAAAAACTCGCTAAGTCAAAAACTCGAAAGAGCAGTTTAGGCAAAAGTTAGGGAGCCTGTTATGTTGAAAACCCAAAAAGGCGACTTAGACAAAAATTAGGGCATCAAATTGAAGAGAGTTCATAATTAAAAGGTTCAGACATTTAAGCAAAGACTTGAGATTGGAACAATAACATAAATTGAGGAAAATTTTTAAGAAATTATTGCTCCCATCTACAGGCTTACATCTATCAAATGATAGAATGCACATGTTGTTAAAAGTACAAAGTCAAGGACTGTAGACATTGAAAAGCTCAAACTGTGGCAAAATTCCTATATCACCCCATTTTTCCAGTCTATGAAAATAGGAAAAGCTTACTTGACTCAGGCTAAGCCAGTATCAAATTTTTGCAAAAGACTAAGGCTTAGTGTCGCTAAGAGAAAGTGATTTCGTTGGACTAATAAAATGATCCACAAAAGAATGAAGAATTAATTTTAGAGAGAAGGAACAGTTTAGTCAAGTTTCCTTGGAAGAATAAGGTGTTTTTCACAATTCTTTAATGTTGTTAAAAAAAATGATTACTTCATTTTCAAAAATTCTGGCAGTGTGAGGTTTGTCTTTGGCTTTTTTCAAAACCAAAAGTTTTTCAAATTTTAATCAGCTTCATGTGCTACTTCGCCCTTGCTTTTTTTTTTTTCAAATTTTAATTGGCTTCATATAGTGCTCCACCCTTGACAAATCTCAAATTTTCTATTGATTTCATGCTGTTTATCACTAAAATTTTCAAATTCACCTAGTAGATCGATTCATTCCCTATCAAATTGTTTTTCAAATGCGAGGTCTACTCCCTTGCCTAGTTCCTAATTTTTATATGCATGGGTCCTACTCCCTTACTTGGTTCTCAATTTCCTCTTATGCATGGGTCCTATCCCCTTGCCTAGGTTTCAAAATTTTTACAATTTACGGCGTAGGTCGATTCTTTCATACCAGTTTCAATTTCACTTAGTATGATTAATTTATGCCACACTAGATTCCCTCAATTTATTGCGTAAATCGATTCTTCCGTACCATTTTCAAATTCACTTAGTATAATTGATTCATGACATACTAAGTTTCCTCAATTCACTGCATACGTCGATTCTTCTATACCAACTCCACAATTCACCGTGTACGTTAATTCACTAAGTACGCTGATTGATTCTGTACCAATCTCAAATTCACTTAGCATGCCGATTAATTCTGTGCTAAAGTTTTCAAACTCACTTAATATGCTAATTAACTCCATGCTAAAGTTTTCAAATTTATTTCTTAGTCTTTTTAAGCCTAGTTTTACGTCTAGCACTATTACTGTTTTTGACTGCGCCTTTAAGCCTAGCCTTGTGGCTAGCACCATTATTGGTTTTGACTACCAGTCCCTTTAAGCCTAGCTTTACGTCTAACATCATTACTAGTTTTAACTACCAGTCCCTTTAAGCTTAGCTTTACATCCAGCACCATTCCTAGTTTTGAATACTAGCATCTTTAAGCCTAGCTTTACTTCTAGTACATTATTGGTTTTGACTACCAGTCTCTTTAAGCCTAGCTTTACATCTAGCACTATTATTAGTTTTGACTACCAATCCCTTTAAGTTAAGTCTAGCTTTACATCTAGCACCATTATTGGTTTTGACTACCAATTCCTTTTAGCGCTTTACATCTAGCACCATTACTGGCTTTGAATACCAGCAACTTTAAGCCTAACTTTACATATAGCACCATTATTAGTTTTCACTACCAGCACCTTTAAGCATAGCTTTGCGTCTAGCACCATTACTGGTTTTGACTACTAGTCTCTTTAAGCCTAGTTTTATGTCTAGCACCATTACAGGTTTTAATTACTAGCACCTTTAAGCATAGCCTTGCATCTAGCACCATTATTGGTTTTGACTACCAGCACCTTTAAGCATAGCTTGCATCTAGCACCATTATTGGTTTTGACTACCAGCACCTTTATGCCTAGCCATGCATCTAGCGCCATTACTGGTTTTGACTACCAGTTCTTTTAAGCCTAACTTTACGTTTAACACCTTTACTTGTTTTGACTACCAGTACCTTTAAGCTTAGCTTTACATCTAGCACCATTACTAGTTTTAACTACCAGTTCCTTTAAACCTAGCTTTACGTCTAGCATCATTCCTGGTTTTGAATATTAACACTTTTAAGTCTAACTTTATGTCTAGCACCATTACTGATTTTGACTACTAGTCCCTTTAAGCCTAGCTTTACGTCTAGTACCATTACTGATTTTGACTACCAGTCCCTTAAGCCTTGCTTTGCTTCTAACACCATTACTGATTTTGACTACTAGTCCCTTAAGCCTTGCTTTGCTACTAGCACCATTATTGGTTTTGACTTATCAGTCCCTTTAAACCTAACTTTGTGTCTAGTGCCATTATTGGTTTTGACTACCAGTCCCTTAAGCCTAACTTTGCATCTAGCACCATTACTGGATTTGACTATCAGTTTTTTTGAGCCTAACTTTGTGTCTAACACCATTAGGCCCATTACTGGTTTTGATTACCAGTTCCTTAAGCCTAGCTTTGCGTCTAACACCATTATTGATTTTGATTACTAGTCCCTTCCTAGTTTTGCATCTAGCACCATTACTGGTTTTGATTACTAGTTCCTTTAAGCCTAGTTTTGTGTCTAGCACCATTACTAGCTTTGATTACCAGCACCTTTATGCCCAACTTTATGTCAGGCATCACAAGTTCAGCTTTACCTCTAGCCCCATTACTAGTTTCCTAGCAACCTAAATCATCCCTTGCTAACTTTAACTTAAAATTTTCACATTAATCTCACTTCTGGACAAAATATGTGTTTTTATCTTTACTTGTTCTTCATAGGTAAATTTTAAAAAACTATCTTTTCTTCATTTTTCCCCATCAAGAAGCAAGTAAAGAGTGACAACTGTAAATACCATATTTTGTTCGACTATATTTTATTATTATTTGTTATTTAAAAATCCAAAAAAATTCAGAATACAAAAATACAAAAAATCAAAATCACAAAAATATATAATACAAGGGTTAGCCTAGTTTTTTTTTACTATCTTTACATATGGAAAAAAGAAGAGAAAATTGTAAACAAAAAATGTGTGATAGCCCAATTCTCATTTATTTGTTTTTATTTCACTCAATCCAAGCTCACTTCTTCAACCCCACTAAAATAATCAACAAACCCATACCCATGATCCATTTCCTCACCTTAACCTACCCATCTTCTCTTTTATTTCATGCACACTCTCTCACTTCACTTTCTCTCCTTCATCACGCCTCACCCCTCCCTTCTCCCTTTCACATTTTTTTTAATCTTTTTATCTTTTCTTTCCCACACACTCTCACCTCACTTTCTCTCCTTCCTCATGCCTCGCCCCTCCCTTGACCATTTTTGTTTTTCATCTTTTTTCTTTCTCACACACCTATTTTCTAAACCTACCCATCTCCCATTTAAGCTAATGCCCCTTCCTTTCTCTCAAGATAACTGCCTACTCCAATAAGAGCCTTCCTTTTTTCTTTCTTTTCTTCCTACACACACAACACACACTTTATCATATCTCATTCCTCATGCTTCCCCCCACTCTTTCCCATATCTCATTTTTTCTTTTTCGCTCTCTCTTTCCTCACATTCACCTCCCTCATTTTCTAATTTTCAGAACCCAGTCGTCACTTCTCCTAAAAAATTCTTCTCCTTCTTGCATTTTTTTTTCTCACACATCATGCCATTCACCATTTCAGATTCATCTAATTTTCTCCTTCATGCAATTTCTACCTTTCTTCTTCTTATTTTTATTGTGTTTTAGTGGCTATAGAATGCTGTTACAAGGATGGTTTTCTTTGAAAAAAAATACTGCTACTATTCGAATCTAGGAGAAAAGAAAATCATAAAGTGAGGGAGTCATATTTTCTTCGAGAAGGTAATTTTATCTCCTTCTTTGTATTTTGTATTTTATTTTTGTTTCTATCTTCTGTTTTTTTAGAGCTATGATGTGTGGATTTCCTGGGTCCAATATTTTCTTGGAGGGATCCATGAGCAGAAGTTTAACTATATTGTTATTTTCCCTTTTTGTTTTATTATTATTATTTTTCTATTCCCCCTTCTTATAAGGCATAAGTCACATTTTTTTTTTTTATCTTTCTTATTTGTTGGTTTTATTATTTCCTGTTTGCTTTTGCTTTCATTTATTTTTTAGCCCTTTCAAATAAGATGAAAGGTATCCAACACACCTTATTTTTCATTTAACAAAATAGCAAAAATAAAATAAAGGTTTCTAAAAAATTTAAAATAAGGTCCAAAGGCTTTTCTTTTAGTATGGTCAAAATAAAATTGAATATTTTGGAGTCATATTTATTTTGAAAATCATTTGCAAATAAGTGGATTCCAAACCCAAATCTCACTTTAACAAGTTTTAAATAGAAGATGTAATTGGGTTTCAAAGGCCTATTGAACCAAAACCTTTTAAGATTAAGAGAAATATCTTTTGAATATCTTGTGTTTCAAGGGCCCTCTTTGATTAAAATCTTTTTTGGTGACATAAAGTACTTTAAATTGAATATCTCAATGGCTTAAGCAAATAAAATTATAGGCATTCTTGAAATAAATAAAAAATTATTCTCAAATGTTTCCTTGTTCATCATTTCAAGTGTTATTCCACGAGTTACTTTAAATTTCTTAGGCCCCAATACTTTCAAGAATTTCATTTCGCCTTAGAAAGTTTTAGTAATTTTATATTGGCCCCAATGCTTTCAGAAATTACATTTTGGCCCCTAATGCTTTCAAAATTTTCATTTGGACATTAAATGTTTCATAAATTCTAGTGTTGTCCTGAAATTTTTGGAAATTAGAATTTGATTAGGAATAATAAATATCTCTCATTCTCGACAACTTCTTCTCAAACATTATGTAGAGGATTGTTCACCTATAGTATTATAGGCTTTTAGTGAAAGTTTATCTTCCCCAAAGTCCTATCTTGCATGGGTATTAAGTAGATATTTATTCTTCCTTAATGTCCCAATTACATGGGCGTTTAGTGGAGGTATATACTCCCCAACGTCCTAATTCACTTTCTAGGCTTTAAGTGAAAATTTAATTTTTCCTAATGTCCTAATATTTTTAGGCAAGATATCACATATCTTACCTACTTAATTTATTAAATTATCTCGAACTACGTTGACCTTGAATTCTTTTGGGGTACATAGGCACTTACTTGGTAAGGCAGGTTCGGTTCTTTCTTTCTTTATCTTGGTCCTTTATCATCTTGATTAGGAATAATAAATCTCTCTCATTTTCGACATCTTCTTCTCAAATATTATGTGGAGAATTGTTCACTTATAGTATTATAGGCTTTTAGTAAAAGTTTATCTTCCCCAAAGTCCTATCTTGCATGGGTATTAAGTAGATATTTATTCTTCCTTAATGTCCTAATTACATGGACGTTCAGTGGAGGTATATACTCTCTAACGTCCTAATTCATTTTCTAGGCTTTAAGTGAAAATTTAATTTTCCTTAATGTCCTAATATTTTTAGGAAAAAGATATCATATATCTTACCTACTTAATTTATTAAATTATCTCAAAATACATTGACCTTGAATCCTTTTGGGGTATGTAGGCACTTACTTGGTAAGGCATGTCTGGTTCTTTCTTTCCTTATCTTGGCCCATTATCATCTTATTAAATAAAAAGGGTAATTAAAATACATTAAATTTTTAAACACAAACAATCTAGGATAACCGTCCTTAGGGATGAGCGTTGTGGGGTGACTAACACCTTCCCATATGTAATTAGATTCCCGAACCCTTCCTCTGGTTCCAAAGGCCAGTTTTCCTTTTTTCTTTCAAGATCTTAATTATCCTTCTAATTAATTAGTGACGACTCCATTTTTTTCCTCTGGGTTTTCCTTTACGCACCCAAAGTCATAAAATGATGGCTTGTCACCGGCTATCATGTTGTGATGTGGGTAAAATTCATTCACCAGGTTCCTCCAAGTTTTAGGGTTCTATCCCACTGCTAACATGCTTCCTCCAATCCGGAGTATTCTCAATGGGTGGTATAAATATGGTATCACATAATCCTTTAGCCAAGGAGTAACTACCCCGGCCTTCAACTCGGAATATGTCATAAAGTGGTAAAACAATTCCTCTAGCTCAGAATGGGCCCTTAAGTGGTAAATCATTTCCTTCAGCTCAAAATGGCCCCTTAAGCGATAAATCATTTCCTTCAACTTGAAACGATCCCTCAAGCAGTAATGCATATGCAATGTAGGGGCTTAGATGCAATAAGGAATTTCTCCCTAAGGGTTGTGAGGTTACCACCATCCAAAATAAATATCAACAAACAAATTAATGCACTTTCTTTAAAATCAAATTTTCCTTTTGAATATTCTCACTCGCAGGCATAACTATTAAAAGTGTCACACCCTTAGGTGGCGTAAAGAAATATTATCAAAAGGTCTTTCAATATCTTTTTTCAAACATGAACTTTGACATAAATGATTTTCTTTGAAATAACATGATAGATATATAAACATTTAAATAGTGAAGTTTCACAAATTCAGCAAGACTTCTCTTATGTTCCTCAAATAAATCAAGCTTTCAATTTAAATAGATAAGTTCATGAAAAACAATTACACATAAATAAAGCTTATAAACTTATAGAGAAATATCATGCCATATAGCTGCTTTGCATGCAACTCTTCCTAAACAATTCTTTGACAGTCAGATTATGTACCATCAAGTATATCTCCTCAATCATGTATCCTTAATGTTTCCTTAGTATAGCAATTCTTTAATTTTCCACACATAAAATGCTATTGGACTTGTTTCCATAACCTTATTTATTTACTAACATGATGTGACACACTTAAATTTATTCTTTCCTTTACCTTAGTCTGCTAATTGTATGCATGCACTAACTTAGTCACTTTTTACCTTTCCACTAATTATCCAAAATTTACTCTCTTTGATACCTTTAAAAATTAAAATTCTAGTTAACCCAATGCATTTCAATTCCCAGCTTCACATTTACATCATCTAGTTATATTCAGATAATGTGGTTTTGGCTTATGTAGATAAAATCCTATACTCTCAAGGCCATTAAAGGGTTTAGAGTGAGATTTACTTACCTCCGGATGCTTCAGAATCCCCAGTCTCTAACTGGACACTTCTAGGATAAACCGTACTGCCACGAGTATTTCTTGAGTTACTAAACTACTATGTAATGCCTTCTTTTAAAAAATAATAATAAATAAATTTTATATAACCTCCTGTTTCGGTTTCCCCCCCCCAAGCTGCAAACTGAACAGCTTTCCCCCACCCCGATGGTGCTCTCTCCCTCCAGTTATCCCAGAGAACTTCACCGCACCTCTCCTCTCTCTTGGCCTCCCTTCGTCGCCACAGACCGTGCCACCAACACACGCTTCCGGCCAACCACCACGTAACCAACCACCATGGTTGTCGTTGTTGCCGTTGCCATCCGTGGTGCCGTTGCTGTTCACCTCTAATTTGGGGACTCATCTTCACGGCCC
>JASKGM010001079.1:0-12381 GCA_034509205.1 Ceratonia siliqua
TAACTTTTATTATTGGGCAATAAGTTAACAATATCAGTACATAGTAATTAGGCAGCTAAATAACCAATTAGCTACCTTAAACTAATACATAATAAAACCATAACAATAAACCCAATACAAATGACGGGCTCGGCCCACACACTTACTTCAACCTACCTACAAAGCCCATAATTAATAGGCTTAATATGAGCCATAATCTACATTATGCATATCTCATAAGACTCATAGCCATAAAGTAGTAAAGGATCTTCGCTACTCAATACAACAGCTTGGACGGTAGCCCCATATCCAATAGCCTCATTTGGTTGATGCTTTTACAAAGATCTTTGCCATTAAAGAAGTCTTGCATTAGCTGTTGCACTTTAGGAATTCTGGTTGAGCCACCAACATGTACAACATCAAGCACGCTGCTCTTGCCCATCTTAACATCTCTAAGACACTTCTCTATAGTAGCAACTGAGTCACCTCCTCCAATGATGGTAGTCATCCCTTGCCACGTAGCTATGCCAATTCCTTGGCTATAGCCTCTATTCCTGCTGCTAACTTATATAACTCGAAAACACCCATTGGTTCATTCCAAATGATAGTTTGAGTCTTATTCAAAGCTTCATTAAATGCTTTGATGGAATCAGGTTCAATATCAAAAATCATCCATCCATCTGGGATGCCTGGTGCTAGTACAATCTTGCTATTAGCATCGACAACAAACTTGTCAACTATGACTAAATCTGTTGGAAACAATAGAGAAACCCTTGTGCTTCAATCCCATTGAGGAAGTAGGGACACAGGGTGTAGGGAAAGCATCGTATCAATCCTCCCTCATTTAGGATCCTTGTCCGCAAGGATGAATTCAATGTAAATCTTCCATGAGCAGTTTCTCCTGCAGTTCGATGGTGAGAAAAGAGACATAAAAAGTACCATCACTGGGATCAAAGATCAACACATTCTTCTCAATTGAACCAAGATAAGCCTTTCTTATCTCACACATCTTAATGAGGACCATGGAGAAAATTTCCTTAGCAATAAATTGATTTTCCTCATCCTTGTAGTTCACCACAATCATGATTTACGATTACCGGAAGTATAAGAACCATTGAGCAGAGGAGTCACGTACATCTTTATATAATCATAGACATCATTATCAGGGTCTGTGGTTTTCTTATGAAGAATTCCTAATCAAAGAAGCTAATATTGCGAAACTCCTCTTTGTCAACTCTGTAAACCATCTCCGAATCCCCTCCTTGCATTGCTACAAAGCTCTTGCTCTGCACCATCTCAATTTCTCAGCTCTATTGGTGTTACCATTGTTAGAACAGACTAAAAATGTATTCTTTCTATTAGAAGGTGAGACAACAATAGTAGGGTTAAAAATGGGCTCGAGTTTGAAGGATAAGGATAGCGTTGAGAAAGGTGTTTGGGATAGTGGGGACAGTGAACAAGTGAAAGTGGGCAACTTTGGTAAGAAAAAAGGTGAAGTGTTAAAACCAATGGCTAAGGAAGGCATAGATGATGGGGTTCCAAAGGTAGGTATTGAAGAAGGGACACTGAATGTAGCGGATGAAGCTTGTAAAGCTTGAATCTAGGTTAGCATAGCCCGTAGCATTGCATTCACATAGTTGAAGCTCGATTCGTGTTTGGTTAATCTCATAGACTTCCTTGTAGAATTCAATGTTTAACTCACCACTATTCATGGTTGGAATCGGGTCTGATACCATTATTATGAACAATTTGTGAGGGAGAATGAGATAAAGAAAACATAGGGAGAAAGGGAGACTTTGAGTTGATAATATTTTGTATTCCTTACCATTACAACCTTAAGACATACATAAGGTTTACAAAATGGATAGTAACCGTTGATTAACAAGGCATTACCTGTTGGATCAAAGAGACCTTATTGTTTAATCATAAAGAGACAAACTGCAAAATAAGTACTATAATCAGACAAAGGCTTTACTGTCTTAAGCTTACAAGGGAAATAAGCTAGTAGGGGAAATAGGGTGCAAGGAAAGCATCGTATCAAATTTATTTTTAATCTTCCTAGCACCTCATTTACAAATAAAAAAAGACATGCAAACTAAAATCCAAATACCAATAAACAATTTTCAAATGTTTATTGATTAAACATAATCATAGTTACATGTTCGAGTTGTAAGTATATGTTAAATATCCAAACATCAACAAAATGAACTAATCCATCAAGAATAGATAACATCTATAAAAGAAAAAACTAAGATGATCAAATAATCCCTAACATTTGTATCATCATGCATGTCCTCGTCTCTATGACCCTCACTATCTGATGATGTTGGTGCCTACTAACATATTTAAATATATTGTTAAAATATATGCATTAACTTAAGTAACTTAAGTGAACTTACTGTATTTGTAGATGGCTGGGGCTGTTGCACTAGAGATTCCATAAGGAAGCTAGGTATCTACGTAAACATCAATAATGAAATCCCAGACCAAATTGGCTAAAGTTGTGTTAACTACCTGCAACATGCCGTCGTCACTATAAGAGTTTAAGTAGAGGACAGGGAGGTAGTGCCCTGCATACTTATGCTCAATGATGATGCTTAGGATGAAGCAAATTGAGGAATACAAAGATTTTTGTTCAAGCCATTAATATAGGCATTCTTGTCAAGTATCGCAATTTAAACCAAACATCAACATATGCCATAAGTTGTGTAGACTTATCCTCCCCGTATTTATGAGTCATAGTGATGCCAAAGACTCCTAACATAAGGTGAAAAAATATAGTAAGTGAAAATAAAATATTGAGAAAATAAATAATATATACGCAATTACTTACAACAAATGTCTTGGTTTGCTCGAATACATATTGTTCGTACTTCCTGTTGTGCGTAAGGTCATAGACTTCTCTAAATGACACATCACACTTCTCCTTAGCCTTCTGTAAATAATAATTTATAGCTTTTTAAAAATTAATCCATGTAATAAAAATAAACATATATACATAAGAGATAATATAATACCAATTTCTTCTTGTGCCGGCTAAAGTTGATGGACTTACTCGTGTGAAGACTAGCATCAAGCGAGGTCTTTTTATTCTTCTTGGCAACTTTAGATTTCGTCTTCCATGAAGTAGTAGACCATATATCAACTAGCCAAATATCTAAATATATGCCCAAAGGGCCATTTCCTTTGGTATCAGAAATATTGGTGATGCCCGTCGTATTAAGCTTTGTTATTGTCTTACAATTTCGCAACCTTTTGGAGCATTATTACGTTTGCTCTTAAACATCTCTTATGATTACCCTATCATAATCGTACACAAAGTGATATTTGCTCTTTATGAATATAGAAAGATTAGTATAGAGCAATTTATAAATATAAAAAGTAATTTATGAATGACACTATACATACAATGAAGTATGCAAATACTGCATTCTGTCTCAATATGGTACTTTTTGCCCTCGCAATTAGATAAACATACAAGAGATGGTTGTATTCATGACGTCAGTTGTCACAGTATTCAAAGTAAATATCGCCCTAAAAATGAAAATTTAAATTATAAGGTACACTAAAGAATATAATATAAGTGTAACACACATTTACTTATGTCAGGAACCAAGTCTGAGCTCGTGACTAGCATAAGGGAAAAGTCTATTTGGTCTTCCCCTATAAGCTCGACTAACTAAAAATAAATCCTTTTGTGCACATGTCGTTGAAGTCACATGCTAACAAGGAATACATATAGCTTACTTATGAGCTGCATAGAACACATAGAATAGGAGGACCGAGGCATGAGGACTTAGCAAGTGACTAAACTATTGAAAAAATAGTACTTTCTTATGTGTAGAAAAAGCAAAAGTAAAAAGAAGAAGAATCATTGACTTAAACATTTTCACATTTGTACAAAAAATTTCATGTTATGGTTTACTTACTAAATTAATCTGAGGTGACATCTTAACCCTTTTCATACCTGAATATGTCTTAACCTTTAACCTATTCCTTGCCATTTCAATGGTAAAGTCTTAGTTTAGTTCCATAATTAAGTTGTTCCCCTTAGTAGTTTTCATCCTTGCCTAGCTATGATCTTGGGTGATAAACACTCAAGTCAAACCATTAGGGCTACAATACATTTTTGATCTCAAAGTTTGGGTGTATTGCTTGTTAGGTATGTCTCAACACTGTTTCATCTACATGTAGTTGGCTTCGTACCATATCCCAACTCCCTCCTACGAGTTGTTGGTCACCTAACCTATACAACATGCTTAACCATCATTTGTATACATCACTCTTCTGACTTATATCCTATCTCGAATCCATAGGTAGTAAGCCCTACATACATATCTTAAACCACCTCTTAATGCAAGTGGCTGGCCTAATCTCTCAGCGTCTAAATATTTCCATATAAAATTTTCATACTTTGCTTATGTGTGTTGTTTGGTTCATTTGATGTTATGTGGGTGACTTGTTCCTACATAGTTTCTGTATACATACACAACAATCGTTCATCCTTGACATAATGCGATTTAATTCTCATTCACTCGAGTTATTTCCATATGGTTTTGTAACCTCCTAGTTTCTTGAACTTAGGCATGTGTTTATCAATATACAAGATACAACTATTTCTTGAGAAGTATACGTATGTGGGTATTGATGTCAACGCGTGAAATCCCTTATTATAAGGTTTTATGAAGTGCCTAAATCATCAACACTTGAGTTGACATTACGAGCTTCCCAACAAGGTTTCTTAAAATGATAAATTTGTCTAAAGACGATGGACATGACTTGTGTTTTCAATCCCATGGGCTCAACATAACCATTACCATATGTTAGACAAAAAGTTTTTCTCTTAAAACAAAATCACATTTTTACAATGAATTTTCAAGAATCCACGATTCAACGTTTCTCTTTACTTGTGAGATCGTGATTTTCTAAAATGGAGTAATAATCAATCATTAAATTAATGCCATATAATACAGGGAACACCTTTATCCATTCAGATTGGTGGAAGTGAATGGGAAGTGGTAGGCAGAAGCAAAATGTCTTCTGTAAGGAGTGAAAAAAATAGCTACTACAAAAAATCAAGGTTTGAGCATCCAACAACCTTCCATTCTAATTTTTAATGGTGCAAATTATCATATATAGAGTTTGAAGATGAAAACCATTTTTCAATCTCAAGATCTATTGGATTTTGTTGAGGATGGGTATGAAGAACCTAAAAATCTACAACAACCCTTTCAAATCTCCAAAAAGAAACTTTAAAGAAGAACAAGAAACAAGATGCAAAAGCTCTGCTTTTTATTTAGCAAGCTATTACTAAAGATTTGTTTCCAAGAATCATCAAGGTTTCAAAATCTAAAGATGCTTGGAGTGTTTTATAACAAGATCAAGGATATGCGAGAGTGAGGGCTATTAACCTTCAAATCTAAGCTCAATTTGGCTACAAAATTAAGAGTCATCATTTCAAGAGCACCAAAAAGGAGAATCATTTAAAGGGGGCATATTTGGACGAAGACGAGGAAGAACTAATTTTGACATAAATTTAGGTGTTGAACATTCCTAAAAAAGGTGCAGTATTTGCAAAAGGAGTAGCCATACAGACAAAGATTATTGGTTTAAAAGGAAACTGTAGTGCTATAGTTGTAAAATGTTTGGGCACTTTCAAAAAGATTGTAGATTGAAAAATTAACAAGAAAATGTTTCTAAAAGAAAAGAAGATGAACAAGGATGATTTTTTAATGCAAATTGTCAAGTGGCTAGTGAAGAAACTGATGATATCTAGTTGCTTGATAGTGGATGTAGTAATCATATGACCTATGATAAAAGCATTTTCATGGAGGTAGATGCAAGACTGAATGCTCAAGTAAAAATGGGAAATGGTATTTGGTACAAGCAATAGGGAAATGTATAATTCGTATTCATACAAAGGAAGGAGTGAAGCTTACCCATGATGTGTTGCTGGTTTCTGATTTGGACCAAAACTTGCTCAGTGTTGGACAACTCTTGAAGAACAGATATGTTATCTACTTTGAAGATAATGACAAAAATTTATGACAAAAAGAAGGCAAAGAAGCTTGTGGCAAAGATAAAAATGGAGAGTTAGAAGCTTCCAATTAACTTTCAACCATGGTCGAAATACGACTTTGAAGGCACAAGTTAAAGATTAGCAGACATATGCATTTTCATGAGCTGAAATTGCTTCAAGAGAAGAGCATGATGTATGAACTACTAAAAATTGAAGAGAAACCTAGTGAATGTGAAGGTTATGTTATGGGAAAGCGTCATAAAGACTCTTTTCCAAAAGGAGCAGCATGGAGAGCTAAAAAGGTGTTAGAGATGGTTCATACTGATGTGTGTGGGCCAATGAGGACTCATTCTTATGCTGAAAGTAGGTATTTTATCTTGTTCATTGATGATTATACAAGGATGACTTGGGTTTACTTTATGAGACAAAGATTTGAAGAGTTTGGTGATTTTAGATTATTTAAAAGTTACGTTGAAAAGCAAAATGGCTGTTACATAAAATTCTTGAGGAGTGTAGAGGTAAAAAATACACCTATTGTTAATTTGATAAATTTTATGGAGATAAAGGCAATGAAAAACAACTTACTGTTGGGTATTCTCTACAACAAACTGGAGTTTCTAAAAGGAAAAATCAAACAGTGATGGAAATTGCCAGAACAATGCTCAAAGATAACAGTTTGCCTAATTCTTTTTGGGTTGAATCTTTTTATACAATATTGTATTTAACAAACAGATGTCCAACTAAAACAGTGCAAAATTATACTCTATTGGAAGCTTAGAGTGGGAGAAAGCCTTCTGCAAGGCATTTAAAATTTTTTGGTAGCATTTGTTATGCGTAAATTCCAAAAGCAAATGGGCACAAGTTAGATGAAACAAGTGAGAAGTGTATTTTTGTTGGTTATGACTTAAAGTCAAAGGGTTATAGGCTTTGTATAACTTGAAGAGAAACAAAATTATTATTAGTATAGATGTGTTATTTGATGAGGAAGTTAGTTGGGATTGAGAGCAAGACAAAGTTGAAAAGCAAGCTGCTATTTTTGAAGAAGAGCCTGAAAATGAAGAAAATAGTGATAGAGAATCCTCACAATCATCACCAATAGTTAATCCATCATCATCCATGTGGTGGCTCAAATTCAAGTTCATCAAGGCCAAGTAGTATTCCAAGAAAAATGAGGAGCATTACTGAAATTTATGAGCCATGCAATTATTTGTTGTTGAACCAAAAAGTTTTGAAGAAGCCGTTAAGGAAGATGTGTGGAAGAAAGCAATGAAAGAAGAACACCTAATGATTAAGAAGAATAAGACATGGGAATTGATAAACAAGCCAAAAGACTAGAAGTTATTGAAGTGAAGTGGATTTACAAGATAAAGTATAAGCAGATGAGTCAGTGTCGAAGCTACAGACCTTGGATTCAGGTGTTCTTTTGCCTATTGGAATGTTAAGATAAAGGTTTACAACTTTTATAAAGACCTTAAAATCTAGGTCTGCCGATTGGAAGTCCCAATGTAGCAAACACAGATGTAGCAATTGTTTAGAAACACATTTTCAGCCTAGACCTTGTGTTAGTTTTTGGCATGTATATGGAGTTATAGGAGTTCCAATTGAGCAAATGCAGGGGCGTTGAAAATCTAAGAAAGATATCTACAACTATTATGAAGGGAACAACTCCAAAAAATGTCTTTTTGATGCTATAAATGTCCAAAGAACAAGGTGTCATGGCTCTCGATACCCAGCGCTGCAATACCCAAAATTCTAATTTTGGAACCAAGTTAAAGGTTGCAGACCCCAGGCGCCCAGGGAACAAAGATCTGAAAGTATAGGAGTTGATGCCCTAGAGCTTAGGCATTGTGGTTATTTTTAATGGATTTCACTTAAGCTCTCGAGCCTAGGCGGCCATCAACCAGCGCCTAGATGCCTAGTTAGCATAAGTCACTTTAAATAGCCTAAAAATATTCAGAAATAGTCCTTTTGACTATGAGAGATTATAGCATAAGTTTAGAGCACACTAGAATAAGCCTATGGAGGAGCTTTGGAGCAGGAGAAGTGAAGAGAAATGAATGATGAACTATATAGTTTTAATTTTCTATCTCTTTTCACCCCTTGTCTTCTTGTTTTGATGTATTTTTCCTTTGGAACATGTTGATTTCAACTCTAGTGATGGAGTAAACCCTTTTTACTAGGGTTACAATTTGAACCCAAATGTAATCCTTTTTTATTTAATTCTCAATAAAGTTATATTTTTATCTTCAATTACTTCCTCTTTTCTGTGTCTCATGAATATAATTTATAGGCCATAGATTAGATTGAATTAGGGATCCCTAGGTGCTTTGGAAAAGAGATTTGGGGTTTTCCATGAATTGAAAGATGCGTGATCATTTAGTGGAAGCAGTGAGATTGTATAGGATAGGAATATACTTATGCAACACATACATTCATTAATTAGGGAATTGAATTTAATGAATCCCTATATTAGAGATTGCTCATATGAATATAGGGTAATTATAATTAAGGGTATTTTCACTTAATCTTGGAGAGATAATTAGATAGTTAAGAACCATGACTAATAATTAAGATAAATTAACAGGCTTTATTGGGGAGAGAATTGAGATTGATGAAGTGTGAGGAAAAATTGTAGTCCTAGGCTTTTTAGAATTATAATCTTTCATCTCAATTCATTTGGCATTTATAATTAGGATTGCTTTAATTAGTTTAATTAGTCTAATCCCTTTAATTTTTGGTTTGATTAAAATTGAGGAAGATAAAAATTTGGTAGTTAACAAATTGGTTTGATTAGTAATGGTTCTTTATGGGAACGATCACTCACTCACACTTTATTACTTATTAGGATTACATGACTTGAGTAGCATAGTATTTTCATTAACATTCTTGTTGAGCTTGGGATTGAGTACTTGACGATATGTAGGGACTTTGGATATTTTTGTTGGATTATTTTGAACTGTTGTATTTTGGGAAAATCCGTTTATAGGGGAGACTTTGTCGAAATTTTACAAAACCTTTTGGGATTTTTTTTTTTACTCCAAGAATGCTTCTAAATTCTTTTACCTTGTTCTATGGCCTATGGAAGGTGAAATTGCGCATATATATATATATATATATATATATATATATATCGCATGGCATTCACTGCGCCTTGTCTGTTAGGTGATAGGCTTGCTAGACTAAGTTTAGTTTATGCGTAGGTCAAGGCCTCGAGTTAGGTCGTGACAAAGTTGGTATCAGAGTCGGGTCCTTGAAGTACGGTGTCTAGTTTGGGGACAAACTAGGCAAAAGTTGGTGGCTTGTAGCATCTTGGTCCATTGAGTAAAGATGTTCGGATGGTAGGCTTCTAGGATGGCTTAGGGGCAGGATGGCGATAGAGGTAGGAATGAACCTAAATCGCACATAAAAAAGGGAAGTAAGGTTAGTGGACTATATATGTAGGACTTTGATATAACTTTTTGAGGTTCCTTTTAGGGAAAAAACCATTTACCCTTTAGGCCAAAGCAGATAATACCTCGACTAGTTGGATTAGGTTATGACATTATGGTATCAGAGCTATGGCTTTGAGATCTTAATAGTCAGTAGAATAGGATATTAATAGAGTCTTGTCCATGACTTGTGTAGTCGATTACATTTTAGAGATAGGATGCTATTAACACCCACTATTTGTTGTGGAGTCGTATATCTAAATTGTATTATCCGTTTCCTTTTGTCATCTATTCTCCCCTCATACTTGGTCTTTGCTCTTACTTTAGATGAGGATGCCACCCAAGATTAGAACTTATATTGATAAGACATTTTCTTATGAGATTTCAACTCAGCCTTTTGAATTCACTCTTAAAGGTTCAAGGTGTGGCCATGGTGGCCATGATCGAGGTCTCAGTCGTGGTAGGACCACTAAAGTGGCAGGGCAGGTAGTGCTAGAAGGTGGGCTTGGAGAGCCAACTTTAGGTGCTATAGCAGTAGAGTTGCAGAGTGTACAACATGTTATAAGAGAGATGTTGAGTGTGATCACTCAACAATAATAACCTAGGAGACAACTCCAAGTGGTTCTTGAAGGAGAGGGGCGAGGTAAGATGGCAGAGACAGCATGGGGTTAAGGTTTCATTACATATTTTTTGAAGCTCAAACCCTTTTTCTTTTCCAGTGATGTGAATGAGGATCCTTAATACTTCCTAGATGGAGTAAATTGAGTGTTTAGGGCCTTGGGTTATTCATCTGCTATATTAGTGGAGTTTGTTACCTATCATCTTCAGGACATGGCTCGAACTTGGTACGAGACTCAGATACAGAGGATGCCAGATGGGGCACCTCCTTTAGAGTAGAGGGAATTTATAAATATATTTTTGAGTCGTTTCCTCCCAAACAGTGTTAGAGATGCTATGGCTTGAGAGTTTAAGACCTTATAGCAGACCTAGGGTATGTTAGTTTCAGAATATTATGTTTAGTTTACTTGGTTATCTCGGTATACTCTATATCTAGTTACTATAGAGGAGATGCAGGAAAAGCATTTTGTCAACGACTTTTGAGATGGCCTTTTGAGATTGGTTATCAGGACTAAGTATGAGTCCTGTGAGGATGTAGTGGAGAGTGCCCGTATTAGAGATAGCAGGGTTTCTTAGGAGAAGTGAAAGCATCCTTGCTCAGAGGGTTCCCAAGGTGACCATCAATGTTGAGCTGGTGGTAGTGTTAACGATGAAGTTGCTTCAGACCAATAAGGTAATCGTAGTGGTTTTCATCAGCGTGGTGCTTATATTGGGTAGTCTTATAGTTCAGTTTTGAGCTGTAGAGTTGACTAGGGTGGTTTTATACCGAAGTTTGCTTTCAAAATAGTAAATTCTGCTATCAATATGGCATGTCATTTTCACATAGATTGTTGTACGATACCTCTACAACCTTTATCTAGTCATGGACCTGTATAAATAGCTTATTCTTCTTCTCCTGTTCCTTTACCATCAGTGAGACAGTTTGGAGGTCTTAGGGGCCATGATTCTAGGGTAACTCCTCAAGAAGGTAGAGGATTCGCAAGTAGGGGTCAGAGTTAGGCTAGGAGAGGTCAGGCTCATGTTTTTTTACTGACTCGTCACGATGCCCAAGCATCAATTGCTATGATCACAGGTATGCTTCTACTATGTTTAGTGAATGCATGTGCTTTGTTTAACCTTAGGGCCACCCATTTGTTTATATCACCTTTCTTTGCTTCTCAAGTCAATAAAGAGCCCTCACCTATGATTGAGCCATTAGTAATGGTTACTCTAATAGAAGATTCATTATTTGCCAATACTGTGTACACTTCTTGTGATATCTTTAATAGAAGGTAAGAAGTTGAGGGTGAACTTGGTGGTTCTGGATATAATGGAGTATGATGTAATTTTGGGGTTGGATTGGTTAGCTTCTTGGCATGCTACTCTAGATTGTCACAATAAAGTGGTGAAGTTTAATCTACCTTGAGAGTCTGCTCTTTGGTTTTGAGTGGTCAGAGTTAGGCACTCTATAGTATGATTTATGTCTTAGGGGCTATGAAGCTATTAAGGAGGAGTTATCTAGGGTATTTAGCTATTGTTCGAGACACTCAAATGTTAGAGGCATGTTTGGAACAAGTACCGATGGTATGTGAATATTCTGATGTCTTCCCTAAGGAACTACCTTGTTTGCCACCAGATAAAGAGATAGATTTTTGTATTAACTTGCTACTAGATACACAATCGATATCCATACTTAAGGAACTACCTTGTTTGCCACCAGATAAAGACATAGACTTTTGTATTGACTTGCTACTAGATACATGATGAGTGTGCAAAAGTGCACTCTACAAGCTTTATTGTTGAGCTAAATGTGCTATAAAGGAACTAAAATCATTGAACTTAAGATGTTTTCTTATACTTGGCTCTCATTCCTCATTATCAACTCTTGAGCAAGTTTTGTGCTTCAATTTCAGGGTCATAAATGAAGAAATATATGCCAAGTCAGAATTCCTGATGCTGTAGCCTTGAAAGCCAGCGCCGCGGCGCTCAAAATATCAAATTTCGCAAAGTCAGAGAACTTGGCGCCGCGGCTTCAGAAACCCAGCGCCGCGGCTCCCACAAGTCAGAGAAGCCAGAGCCGCAGCTCAAGATCTTGGCGCCGCAGCCCCGGAACAGTACCAGCAAAGTGAACTCCAGGGCTCTGCGCCGGGAAGCCAGCGCCACAGCGCTCGTGCGCGATCTGTCATTAAAAGGGCGCGATTTTACATCAGAAAGGGATTGGGGCAAAAAGGAAAAAAGGGTTCTCTTGGTCTGGAGATTGAGGAGGACGAAGAGGAGGCTTATTCCAAGTTAAAAGGCTTGAAGATTTCTTCTCCTAATCCTTGAAGATGAAGATGGCCATCCATGGAGTGTTGGTTT
>JASKGM010001100.1:0-12380 GCA_034509205.1 Ceratonia siliqua
GGGACTGTCTGTAATATATATATATATATATATATATATATATATATATATATAGCTTTGTATCATCTTCCCGAAAGCTAAGAAAATGAGAGAGAAGTAGCTTTCTCTATATTGATGTTTTCGTATCAAAGTTACCAAACATATCCTTTGCTCAAATCTTTTAATTACAAGCATACACACGCAGACAGAGGAAGAACGCTTTGAAGATGAATGCAGTGGATGGGTATTTCTCGAACCCGTCACCAAGACTCCGTTTTCTCTCTCTCTCTGTCAGCAACTCCTTTTTCATAAGCAAACATTTATTTTTTATTTTTTGTGGTTTCTGCTTTTTAGAGAGTTAAAACTTCATTCCCTCTACTCTCTAGATGACAACATGTAAGAGTTTATATCCCTCTTTATGTTCTTAATTTTTATTTGGTTTTAAATAAGTAGAGCATCTACCGGCCCATCTTAGCGGCTCACATTTAACTGGATCCTCTCATGTAACCACAATATTATGACAGTAATTTGACCCAAAGAAAGTAAAGCATGAAGCTTGAGCTTGTGAAGGACATATCTTGTTAAGTACAGGATTTGGTTTGTTCGATCGAACGGGCTTAGAAGCCTACACACGATTGCCTGTCCTGCCCCTACTCACTCATCCAATGACTCACATTTAACTAAATCCCCTCATATACTTGAGGGGATTTAGCCGTGAGATTATAACAGTGGCTTGACCCAAAGAAAGTAAAGGGATAAATTTTTAGCCCTTGCTATCCTACCGCTCACTTGCTATCCTACCGCCTACAAAAGTAGGCGGTAGGACATTTTTAATATTTTTTTATGTTTTTTTTAATTTTTTTAATTTTTAAAATTAGTTAATTATTTTTTATATAATGTATTATTTTAAGAATTTTTTAAGATATTTTTGTATTTGTTGTAGAATTTTTTAAGTGACAAATGAATAGTAAAAAAAATTATAGATAAATAGTAAGAGGAATGTAAAAAAATTCAAGAAAAAATTGAAAAAGGTTTTAAAAAATTTTGAAAAAAATATATGAGATAAAAAATACTTAATTAATTTTAAAAAATACAAAAAATTTTAAAAAAAATAAAAAGTAAAAAAAATAAAAAAAAGGGGGGGATGTAGTTTACTACCCCTAAAATTTTTAGATACATTGGGTCTTTTGAATGAAAATTGATAATTTTTCTTCCTTTTAGGTGTAATAAGTAGTTAGGTGAACACTACTATGGTGCGTGCAGCTTCATTTTTGAGCTGCACCATAACTTCTGACAATCAAATTTTATCTTCTTTTAATTTTTTATCTTAAATTCTTTTACTTTTTAATAATAATTAATTATTACTTAGGTCATATAATTTTTTAAAATTTTTTAAAGAATTTTTTTTATTTTTTTGTATTATTCACCAATAAATCTTTTGATACTATTCAAAAATTTTAAAAAATATAAAAATATTTTAAAAAATTCATAAAAAAAACAACATAAATAATAATTTATTAATATTAAAAAATAAAATAAATAAAAATAAAATAAAAAATTTAAGCTATCGCCACAATTGTAACGGTAACTTAGAATTACCTAAGTAGTTACGGTGAATGTTTTTGGACAATGTGAAACCTTAGTTGGTTGTTTAATTTATTGTGATGAATTGAGGGTTCATTCCTTATATTAATTTGTTTAAGCCCAAAAAAGAAGTGCCACATCAATTGTCAAATAAAAACGCTACTGATTACAAATATACAAAGGAAACTTTGAAAAAGGCAAAGAGAAAAGAGATTATCATGATCAGATTGAAGTAATCCTTTATGATTAAGTGTTTCCATAGGTTATCGTGATCATGATCTATGGGCATGATCATATGAAATTATGTCTCTATCTTTTTTCTAACCTCCAATATATATATATATAACATTAAATTTACCAAAATAATATATAAAGATTTATGGGGGTTTTTGGAGAAAATTTTAATTTTTTTAATCTATAAGCTTATATAAGATTTCATATCAGATCTTATCTCATTCATCATTGTATTTTATTATACGATGATCACCGTATTAAAGTTTTAAAACTATACAATTCTTCATCCCATACCAAACATTGTATAAGTTGGCAGCTTTTTCTTTCTTGTATTTGGAAAAGACTAATCATGATATTGAAATAGTCCTTTAGGATTAAATGCTTCTATAGGTTAGTGTTTGCATGTGTCTGAAAGAGCAAAATAAAAGCCAAATATAAGAGGCTGAATGTTTTGTTGGAAAGTATCACAAAATAACAAAGAAGATGGTGTGAGAAAAGTAAGCTTTAAATCATGTGAAATATCACATTGTCCTTTTAAGGTGATATTTGCCTTCACTAGTTAGGTCAAAATAAATTACTTATAGGATTGATCCAAAGTATCAAGATAATTAAAGTAAAAAATTCTCTAAATCTCTCATTAAAAACTAATTTAAAAATATCAGAGAAAAATAAAAAGAAGACTTTTTTTTTTTTATAGTTCAATAACTATTTATAATAATTTATCTGAACCATCATGCCTTTTTAACCTTAACTGAGCCAATAGATTTTCAAATTCTATTGAAGCATTATGTATCTTAGCCATTTAGTATTTTTTGAATACTTATAACAATTATTGCAATACTTATTTGTGAATCAACATAATTCTTTATATTAAGTATGAACAATCATTTTCACTATCTTTTATCTTTAGTTATAATGTTCTAGAGGCTAACAATCAACTTGTTACAACCCAAAAGTTGATTGTTAACATTAGGAATCTTTTTCTATGCAAAATAATATCTAGTAGTTTACTTTATTTCAATATGAAAGTTGATTGTTAGCCTCAAGAAATTTAAAATGAAACTTTTGAACAGTTGACCTTTTTCCAAAAACAGTTAATTATTTTTTACTGTTTTACATAAATATGTTCACAACCAAAAGGCACACTATTTTTTTCAAAACTTTTTAAATATAAAAGAGAATACTATTTAATAAAGACTTTTAAAATCTCTAATTTTTCTAATGTGGAATTTAGAATACATCATTCTCTCACAACTAGTGTTGTCAAAGTGGGTTGAATCATCCCCATCCAACCAGCAAAAAAATTTTTTTTAATTAATTATACAATATAACATTAATTAATTTTTTTACAACTATTATATACAGACATATATCTTCCTTTTGGCTGAAATATCTTTGAGAATGTTAGATTTTATAATGAAGACTTATTATATTTATTTTCCTTTAATATTTTAAATAATTTTGAAAAGATATTCTAAAATAATACAAAAAATATTAAATTCCATCAAATAAATACTATTTCTAAAGTGACTTTAAAAAATAATTGAGTGCTATATGCAATTAACATAAATCATCATAATACAATGTTTATATGATTTAGGCAAAAGTATTGTTTTGATCTCCTACGTTTGCACTCTATTTTATTTTTATTCCTCACATTTCAAAAGTACACTAACTTAGTTTCAAGAGGTAACACCATTAAATATACTAACGGCTCTTATTGACGTGGCACGTTGATATTGATATAGCATACTGATTCATCAGTCATGTCATCTTTCATTTTTTTTTCTCTTCCTTCTCTGTCTACCACGTCAATTTCAGCTTAAGGTGGAAACCTAAACCCCAATTACCACCATCCGTTGCCTTCGATTAGGTGTCCCCATTTGACGCTGTCCTTGAGCCATTTGTTTTGCCGACCACGAAAACCAAGTTTACTGCTTATTACATTTGCAAGGATATTAATGATAGCGAGTGGGAGAGGGAGTTCAGAGGTGGGCAACTAAACTTTATTTGGTTAGAGGATAACTAGTTAGCAACTACACTTTTTATTGATTAGCTACTCAAGTCTCTATTTGACACTTGGTATATGAAGTTTGATGTAAGCTTATTTGGTTAGGATTTTTACACAGCTGCCACTGCATTATTAGTATATACTTGAGTGGAATAAGCATTATTAGTATATACTTGAGTGGAATAAACTTTGATTAAAAAAAAAAAAGGACAGGCCACCTCAACAAGTTGTGGCCCGCCACCAAATGGGGCGAGACCAGCCTGTCATATTAGTCCCATTCAAATTTATTCACAATTGTCATCTCAGTCCCATTCAAATTTCTCAGTCTTTGGCGTCGTCAAGACCATTTTAGCAATGGGCACTTCTTTACACCAACCCAGACAACACTCAACGACTTCACTTTCTGACACTTTAATTGCTTTTCTTTTGAGTATTAAATGTGAAAAAAGAGACAAAAGCGGAGTCCAATTCCATGAAGAAAAACTCAGGCTTCTGTGTTGTTGCTTAGTGGAATTTAGTTCCATTCTGCAATAACTGAATCCATTTCTTTCAATCTTTTTTCCCATTTTCCTCGAAGCTTCATGCACACATAGTTTCTAGTAAAGTCGCAGGTCTGTGCCACTAGCCTACTTGGCCCTCAGCACGTCCTTCCCTGCAACTGTGCAGGTTACCTCAAGCTTCAAACAAAATAGGCCGTCTCTACCCCACTAACGTCCAGGCACTATATGTGGTGAAAACTTAAACACCCACTTCTTCTCTGTAATGTGATTCATGACAATTCTTAATCCAGTAATTTGTCTTAGTTACAATGTCACCTCACACCATTTCTTTCTGTCTTTTTTAAAGCAGTGACAATGTTACTGTGAATTATACCCATGTGAGTGTTTCTGTGCAATCACCCGAGACTATCGTGGCCGGTCGCCAAATGGAGCGGGACAGGCTCACGTATCATTTTAGCTGGTTGAGAAGGAATCATTTTATAATTTTTGTTAAGACTTTTTTTGTGTCATTTCAGAATTTAGTAATGGTTTGGCTCTTGTTCATTCTTTCTAATATATGTTTTATTTTAAATTGTTTGGGTGCGTTGTTTAATTTCCTTTATAATTCACAATTGTCATTTCATTCTAATTCAATTTCAAAGTCTTTGGCGTCTTCAAGACCATTTTAGCAATGGGCACTTCTTTATGCAAACCCAAACAGCACTCACTTGACTTTCTGATACTTAATTGCTTTTCTTTTGAATATTAAATGTGTAAAAAGAGACAAAAGTGAGTCCAATTCCTTGAAGAAAAATGCAGGCTTCCGGGTTGTCGCTTAGTGGAATTTAGTTCCATTCTGCAATAATTGAAACCATTTCTTTCCCTTTTCCTCGAAGCTTCATGCACATGTAGTTTCATCTTTTCTTTCTCTTTCAATTTTCTTTTATTTTTATTCTTCGCTTTTGAAAAAAAAATAGAGCTGAATAATTATAGGAGAGATAATTGGCACTAGTTATAGCCACTTTTTTTAGTTGTTTTTATGTAATATTTTAAGACAAGAAATGTTTTTTAATGCCTTTAGAAATATGGTTTTATATAGAGTGATATGGGGGACTAAGCTATCATCCTCCACCTTTTTTACTTTTTATTTTTTTTATTTTTTTATTTTATCTATTAGTTTTTTATTTGTAGTAATTTTTTAAAAATTTTTTGAAATGATTTTATATTTTTTGAATTTTTTGAATTTTTTCTTCAAGATTTATATATTTTTTTAAATGTGTGATTCTTTTTAAATTTTTTTATTGTTTTTAAATTTATAATTAATTTATTATTATTAAAAAATTTTAAAATTTGAAAAAAATAGATCTTTTTTTTTCTAAAATCTTTTTTGAAGTTAGTAATCACTGATATAAAATCTTATGGGGTAGCTATCCTACAGCCACCCCATTTTTTTTTTTTTATTTTTTTTAATTTTTAATTTTATTTTTTTTTACTTTGAAAATTAAATAATTATTTTTATATCATATATTTTTAAAAAAATTTTAAAAAAATTAAAAAAAAAATTTTGTATTACTGATACTATTCATCCATAATTTTTTTATTATTCATTTATAAGTTAAAAAATTTTAAGAAAAATAAAAAAATTTCAAAAAATTCTCAAAAAAATATATCATATAAAACATAATTAACTAATTTAAAAAAATAAAAAAATTTCAAAAAACATAAAATAATATAAAATAAAAAATCTTACTAATTAATTTAGCTTTCATATTATGTAAATTATTCTACAATTTTTTGAAACACTAAACTAAAAAAAAATTATGAAGTACCATTATAAATTATAACATTTATAGATGCACTTGAATGTAATTAATTCATATTTAAAGATAAAGAAACGATTAAATTGTGAGTCCAATAACAAGTTTAGTGACTTGTATTTTTATATAATATCTTACTAATTAATTTAGTTTTCATATTGTGATATATTTAACTGTATAAAATTTGGTCTGAAGTTGAGTTACGCAAATAATAAGATGTTCACTGTGTTTATCACTATTCATTGAATAGTTGATTTTCAAGGCTAGTAAATGTATAATATAATTAGAAAATCCAAGTTTAAACCAACAAGAAAACCATGTGAAAATGTATTAGCTAGTGACATAGATATAAAATGAAGAAAAATAAATATGAAAGTTAATTAAACTTGAATGAAGATGAAGTTTCATCATTTATATTTCCTAAATTATGGGAAGATAAAATAGCTAGTAAGTAAAATAAAAATTATAAATTTCAAATAAACAAATTAGGAAAGCGAAGTCTAGTTTAAGTTAAGACCCATGATTTTCTTTGCTTTAAGCTTTAGCATAAAGTAAAAAAGCAAAAAATAAAGGACAAGTGATTGAAAGCTGTTTCCCATTGCATCTTGGAAAGATCCAATGTTCCCATTATTGAACGACATCATAAAGCTCTGTGAGGATGAGGAGTAAGAATTATATCAGTCTTTGGCCTATACTTTTTGATATCCCCTTGGGAGTTAAAAATAAGATATATGCAAGAACGGTAATACTGACTGCTCTATTTTCTTCACCCAGTTTCCATTTTTTTCCTTTTCATATATGACTTTAGCATATAATATGGTTTTGACCTTGTAGGTTATCATTTCACTGGTTCAAATTATATTGGAAGGTGATGTTATAACGTTAACTCAAGTAGAAGGCCAAAATCATACAATGGCACTTAGTGTCCAAGAAGCATCTTCCTCAAACTCCTCTATTTCAAATTCAACAGCTCCACCATGGAAGTTTCATGTTTTCTTGAGTTTTAGGGGAGAAGATACTCGTACAGGTTTTACGGACCACTTAAATGCTGCTTTAAAGAGAAAAGGATTCATAACATTCAGGGATGATGAAGAACTTGGGAGAGGAGAAGTTATTTCTCATAAACTTCTTAAAGCAATTGAAGAATCTCTCTCTACAATTGTTGTTCTATCTCAAAATTATGCCTCTTCTTCATGGTGCTTGGATGAGCTCCAAAAGATTCTTGATTCAAGAAATGAATTGGGTCGAGAAGTTTTTCCCATCTTCTATGGTATAGATCCATCTGATGTAAGACACCAAAAAGGAAGTTTTGCTCAAGCTTTTACTGAGCATGAAGAGAATTTCAAAGAAGATCAAGAGAAGGTGCGAAAATGGAGAGATTCTTTAATAAAAGCTTCTAACTTATCTGGTTGGGACTCCAAGGGTTGGTAAGTTTTAATTGAATAAGCTATTCATATTTCATATTTCCATTAGTTAATGCCTTTCTTCTTATTCTTTTTTTTTTTTTGTCTCCATCAAACAATTTATAATTAATTATTGAGAAATTATGAAATTTTTTTCCTTGTTATTTGATCGTGACTTGTTATTATCTGGTTGGGACTCCAAGAACAGGTAAGTTGTTATTGGATAAATTAATCATATTTTCATTTTGCAATATATATATATATATATATATATATATATATAATTTACAAAAGTTAGTAGTAAATGCATTATTTGACCATAATTTGTTATGTGTATTGCACTAATTGCAAGTTTATTGATATATTTATTGTAGGCATGAAACAGAACTTATACAAAATGTGGTGGAAGCATTATGGACCAAATTATGTTCTAGATTGCCATCTTACTATGAACCACTAGTTGGAATTGACATGAGGATAGATAAAATATGTTCATGGTTAGAAATAGGATTGGATGATGTTCGCTTTGGAGGAATATGGGGCATGGGCGGTATTGGTAAGACAACTATTGCTAGAGCTGTTTATGAGAGATTTGGTAGCAAATTTGAAATTTGTTGCTTTCTTGAAAATGTTAGAGAGGTTTCAGAAAGAGATGGCCTGGTTCGCTTACAAAGAAAACTTCTTTCACATCTTGAGATAAGAAACCTATATATTGAAGATCTTTATGTAGGAAAGAAGACAATAAGAAACCTTTTTCGCAATAAAAATGTTCTACTTATTCTTGATGATGTAAGTTCCATAGACCAATTACAAAATTTGGCTGGAGCTAAAGATTGGTTTGGTGCAGGGAGTAGAATAATCGTAACAACTAGAGATAACCACTTGTTGAGATCACATGAAGTGCATAATGTTTATAAGGTTGAATTGATGGATAATGAAGAATCCCTTCAATTGCTTTCTAGGAACGCATTTAAAAGAGATCGACCGGAAGAGGCTTATTTGAAGTTGTCTATATCTGTGATACAATATGTTGGAGGACTTCCTTTAGGACTAAAAGTTTTGGGTTCCTTTCTTTATGGGAGAAGTGTACCTGAATGGGAAGATACTTTGAAAAGGCTGAAACAGGTTCTAGACCATGATATTCATAACATACTCAAAATAAGTTTTGATGGATTAAAAGAGATAGAAAAGACTATATTTCTTGATATTGCTTGTTTTTTTAACGGGTGTCAAAAAGATGAAGTAACACAAATATTAAAATGTTGTGGACTTCATCCAACAATTGGAATAAGCGTTCTCGTTGAAAAGTCTTTGCTAAGTTATTATGGAATGTGCATAGAGATGCATGGTTTGCTTCAAGAAATGGGTATGAGCATTGTTTTTCAGGAATCAGCTAATGATGCTAGTAAACGTAGTAGACTGTGGTCTTCAGAGGACATTGATCAAGTATTGAGAAGAAATATGGTGAGTGCCAAATTTTCTAGTTAAATTTATGTCGTTACTATATTTTTTATGATTTTCATTTAATTTTATATGCCTCATACATTTATGTTTCCTTATCATTATTTAAGTTAATTGCTTGGTAACTAATGTCTTTTATTAGGAAAATGAAGAAATACAAGGTATGATCTTATGTAATTCATATGAAGTACCTTGGGACCTTGAAGCCTTGTCAAAGATGCGTAATCTTAGGTTACTCATCATTTTAAGTAATTTGCATCTTCCTCGTGGTCTCAAATGCATTTCTAGTGCATTGAAAGTTCTTGATTGGCAATGTTGTCCTTTAAAAGCTCTTCCGCTTGGAACCCAATTAGATAAACTTGTTTATCTCAAAATGCATCAGAGCAAAATAAAGAAACTTTTGAATGGTACACAAGTAAGAGAACGTGCACAAGTTTTTTCAATAACTCAATTGATTGTGCTGAATGTTTTTTTAATGTTGACTATCCTATCTTTGTTTGATTAGAGTTTGAAAAAGTTGGAGACTTTGGATTTGAGCCATTCCAAATACTTAATTAAAACCCCAAAGCTTTTTGGAGTTCCAAATCTAGAAAGATTAATTCTTGAAGACTGCATAAACCTTGTTGAGTTTCATCCTTCACTTGGACAGCACAAAAAGCTTATTGTGGTGAATTTGAGAGATTGCAAAAATCTTAAAGACCTTCCAAGCAAATTGGAAATGAATTCTCTACAAGAGTTTGTTCTTTGCGGTTGCACCAAAGTTAAAAAACTTCCAGAGTTTGGGAAAAATATGAAAAATCTCGTAACAATTGATCTAGAGGATACTGCAATAGTAAAACTTCCGGCATCACTTGGATTCTTGAATGGTCTTGAAGAATTGAATTTAAGAGGATGCAAAAATCTAGTTTGCCTTCCAGAAAATTTGGATGAAAATGAGGCCTTGAAAGTCCTTGATGTGAGTGGAACTGCTATAAGAGAAGTACCTTCATCCATTGCTCATCTAGAAAAACTCAAGACACTAGCTTTTCATGGATGTAGAGGGTCACCATCTGACTCCTGGTTCTCATCCCTCCCATTCATCTGGAGGTTTCAGAGGCAACTAGTTCCCATGGGCTTAATAGTTTCTCCTCCTATGTTTGCTCTTAAATCATTAACAGAATTAGATTTAAGTTTCTGCAATATTGGTGATGGAATGATTCCTGATGATCTTGGGTGCTTATCATCTTTGCGGAAATTAAATCTTGAAGGAAACAATTTTGTAAACCTTCCTGCTGGTTGCATTTCAAACCTTTTGCAACTAAAACTTCTTCATTTGAATTTTTGCTCAAGGCTTCAGTTGCTGCCGAATCCTTCACCAAGTTTAGAATTAATGGGAGCAAGAGATTGTGCTTCAATGAAACCTTTATCAGACGAACAACTATGGTATCTATTTGCGCCAATATTTAATCAGGTATATATTTTTCTATCTATCTATTTCTATGTTTGGAATAGTATATTTTTTTGTTAATTATATGCACATGACAATTTCTTTGTTATAGCCTGGCCATTTTGTTATAGAGATAAAAGGATTGGCCGCAAGGAATGAGGTATGTCTATCTCTTTCTCTTAAACGCTCCTTTTAAATTTTGAGAAAATTATTGTAGATGCATGTTAGGCATCACTATTTTAGAATAGTATCTAATTGATACCGAATTCCTAACAGGTGTCTTATTTCTTATTTTTAGTTGCAGCCAGGAGATCGCGTTAATTATAAGGACTTGTTCAAATTTCTGCGAAGCTTCCATTTATTGCAGTCAGGAGCATCATTGTTAATTGATGGCTTTGAAGCTACTATGCCAGGAAGTGAAATACCATCATGGTTTCAGTACCAAAGTTATTTTTATATTCCCATCTATGAGGACTATGAAATGTATAGAATGGACATCGCTCGTGAGAATAAGTTAATACCATCATGGTTTAAGGTCCGACTGGACATCCCTAAGAGATTTGGAATGTATACAATGGACATCCCTCCTGCGAGTGAATGGGCAGGAATTGCTGTATGCCTTTTGCTAGATGACATGTTCTGTTCCACTAAGGCTAGCCAAACATATTTTACTCCTCTGTTATATATTGATATTTCAACTTTTGAAAATGGTAAGTGGAAATTAGGCAACCAATGTGGGAGAAGTGTTATTTACAGAGAAATACATCTTCCTCACCTTTGGATCTTGTTAGTGCAAGTAAGTAAGAAACATTGGAGATTAGATGATTTAAATCTTATACGGATTCAATTTTCAATTTCTTCTTTGATTAAAATAGACCATGAAGAATGGCCTAGCTTGTCAAGCGAAGAAGATCAGAAGGATGGGGTAAGTCACTTTCTTTATATATCCTCTATTAATTTTATTTTAAAATTTCTGCAATTAGTATTCTTTGCTTAATTGCCTCACTCCTGGTTTTTAATTAATATCTTACATTACAATGAGTCGGGAGTTAGCACCTTGAATTTGTTAATGTAAGTATTTTAAAACTATAGAGAATATGAGCCTAGGAATCATAATTTTAAAGGAGGTTTTGGTATAATTGAAACTAAAAGGGGTATATGTTTTTCGAAAACTTTTGACTGTAATTTACTCTAAATTATAATTGATGGGAAAATCATTTAACATTTTAGAAGTACTGCTCTACATGCTCTCATATAGCCAAGCCATGTGGTAACAGCACTCTTTTAGTTTGTTTTTATTTCTTATCGCTTATTTATTTAATTATGATTTTCAATTTTTTCTTTTGTTATTTATCTAATTATGTTTTAGTTATCTCTTTTAATATTTTCTTTTTCTATTCAATTATATTTTGTTATTTTCTTACTTATCTATTTTCAATATCAATTTCAAATTTTAAATGTTAACTCATATTTAGATTAAAAAATACTAAATAAAAAAATTAATATTGTCTGTGCATCGCACCATCTACAACTTATATTAAAGAAATTGTTTAAAATAAAAAAATTATTTATTACTCTTCCTATAAAATATTTTTTAAAATAATAGTTAAATTTAAGAATTATATGGTCCTACTTTAAAAAAAATAGCAAACTGAAATGTTATAAAACTATTGTTAAAAAAATCATGCATCCTTTTTCTTTTTTGCAAAAGTATCTTAATTTGATCTCATTTAATTCGATTTTTTAGTATTTTTATTATTTAACATCTATTACAAAGAGTCGAGAGATAGCACATTGAATTTGTTAATAAATTTTCTGGGGAGATTCATCATATTATTTCTATCCACTTGAAAGTTAAAACTATTGAATAAGAATTTTTAAAATGAATTGATTTGAAATTTAAGTAATGATTTTATAAAGAATGTTATTGCATTAAAAGGCTTCAAAATAATTTGTTCAAGAAATTACCCATAAAATAATTTAAGT